>JARHVA010002798.1:902500-1142500 GCA_037957365.1 Torreya grandis | reverse complement strand
ACAACAAGCTATGGTAGTGGACCATACTACTGTACTCCAAAGTCAGCAAAAGGAACTCTTCACAGAGAGAGCAAGGAGTTATAGTTTTTAGAGAGAAGACCACATCTTGCCATGGAGCAAGAAGAGAGAGCCAAAAGGAGTTCACAAAAAATGTGATTCTTGGTGGAGAGTTCCATTCACCCGTCACCGATTCTGGGGACAAAATGGTTTCCTACTGGTTTATCAAGATAGAATGCCATTTTCATTATCTCACAATGGGCAGCATTTAAATCACTTCAATTCTTGAAGTGTCAAATAAGTTCACTTGTACATATGTACATTTGTATAGTCTTTGGTTCTGTTTTGTGTTTTTCATTTTTTGGAGCCTTTCTTTTTGGGTAGCATGACTCCATATACCAATGGCACACTTTAAGGCACTGGAGATTTTGGTTTCTACTCCCCTTAGCTGTTCCAAGTTCTCATCTGAAGGAAGTTCCCCAACTAGAGCCAACTTTTGTCCCCAAAAATAGACTTCTCATTTTTGAGACATGTGAACTATTTTGATTCAAAAGACCAAAATAATCTCTTCCCTTCTTAAAATTTGTTTTGAGCATTCAAATTCCTCTTTTTTCATGCTTCTCAAAAATCTACGGACTCTGCAGGCTTGAATCTATGAACTCTATAGGCTTGAATCTATAGACTCTGTAGGAAGAAAATCTACGGACTCTATAGGCTTGAATCTATGGACTCTGCAGGAAGAAAATCTATGGACTCTGCAGGCCAAGTTCTACAGGCTTCACAGGTTGATTTCTATGGACTCCGCAGGAAAGAAGCAAGCTCTCAACACTTAGGCGATTTAAAAGTTGGTTCAACGACAAGGTTCAACGAAAAGAGTTCATCGACAAGCTTTTAAGCAAGGATTGAACCATTGAACCGTTGAACCTTGAACCATTTTGGTTCAATGGGTTTAAAGGTTCAACGTCAGCAGCAAGAGTTAAGCGCATTTGTCAAGGTTCAAATTTCAACTGCTTCAAGGTTCAATGGCTTCAAAACACTTATCAAAGAGAAGAAGGCTTGAACCAGTGAACCGTTGAACCATTGAACCACTTTGGTTCAAAGGTTCAACGGGTTCAATGGTTCAACAGGTTCAATGACCAAATGGTTCAACGTGTTTGGTTCAAAAAGATCAAAAGAACTTGGCCAAATAAAAAGAATGAACTGATTGAACCGTTGAAGCTTGAACCAAAAGGTTCAATGAGTTCAACAGATTTAAAGGTTCAACCGGTGTGATGAAGATCAAAGAGCTTAGAAAGAACAAGGAAGTGACGAGCAGAGGAAAAAACCAATGAACCGATTGAACTTTGAACCAAAAGAGTTCAAAGTTCAATGGTTCACAGGTTCAAGCAGTTCAAAGGTGGCCTCAAGCAAAGAGAGAAGCAACATGGATGATTATAAAGGCATGTTCAAATGAAAGCGATGGTTCAACCAAGGAGCAGGAAAGTGATTGAACCACTAAAGTGATTGAACCAATAAAGTGATTGAAGCAAGAAAGTGATTGAACCAAGGAGCTGAGAAGGCCGGTCGAACTGTTGAAACAGTCAACCAATGACATCCCCATGGACGTCAAAATTAAGGTAATGAAATATCTGATAAGTTTCAAATGTGGCACAGAACCTAAAAACAAACTTAGTGACCAGCTAAAGAAGGAGCCGAAAGAGCTAGCAAAGATAAGAATATAGCCCTGAGGGCTCAGATTCTAGGAAAAGACAAAACCAGAAAGGGGAAAAGATAGCCTGAGAGCTTAAATTCTAGGAAGAGACAAAGCTGGAAAAGACAAAAGTAGAAAAAAGGAAAAGCCTGGAATATCTGTATAAAAGTAATTTCAGTAGGTGGAACAGTCCACTAAGCAGATATTTCAGCTTGCAAACATTGAAGGCACAGCGTGTTGGTCTCCCTTAGAGTAAAGACAAAATGGACAACTGCACAGACGTGAGAGGGGATAGACCAGATGATCCAGACTCAGGAGAAGACATATTAGATGAATAGACATGCCATAGTTAAGGCAAGACATTGTTCCAAGCATGGTCCCTCCAGACAAAACTGAAGGCGCATTGAAGGCATTGACTGCAGCATGGGCTGTCCCATGGGAGAGAGCACCAAGCCTTGCTTGGTGGCTATATATTGTAATCTCTCATTTTTTACAAGGGAGATCTTCCCAATACAGAAGTGAAACTCTACCCAATTGAAAGGTGAATACTGAGACTTTGAGCTCAGATTGTATTTCATTTCATTTTATCTGAACGAGAAAGCAAGTTGTTTGCAGACTTTGTGTTATTTTGGCTTGTATCATTTTAGAAGATTATTCTTATGTCTGTCTTCTGAATGTGTTCTTGTATATTTATTTGGCAAGTAGAATTAGTGAAAGTAACAAGGAAGGTGTCTTGAAACCAGTTACTTTCAAACTTTGTGCTGACATAATTGTTTTTAATGTGTGTTTTTAGTTTCTTTCTGTGTAAAGGACCTTGGGATGACTTTGTGCCCCCATTGTTCTTCGTAACTCACTCTTGGGTAGTCAAGGTGGAGACTTTGTGCTACATCTTAGATTGCTGGTTACTACGTCCCTATTACTGGTTACTTATCCTACCAGAAAGATTCCTATTGTTTGCAAGAACAAGCACTTTTGAAAGAAGAGAAGTGCCTTCTATCACTTCACCAAGATCAAGATTCCTACTATCCAGGAAGGGATCTGGCTCTTGGCTGAATGTTACTTCTGAAAGAAGAGAAGTACCTTCACCAATCACCCAGGATTTCTCCTCTGTTTGTTAACATCATCTCTGAAAAAGAGAGATGGATGGTGTATCCTACCTTGTGTCTTACTTTCTGCTTATATATATATATATATATATATATATATATATATATATATATATATATATATATATATATATATATATATATATATATATATATAGCCTCCATATATTTAATAGGGAACCTCCCCGTGATGAGAGGAGAGATTTGTCCCCTGTTGATGTAGTAAAAATGCACACTTGGATGACTAATCTCCCTATGTTGTAGTGATAGGAACTATTTTGCTCACCAGTTAGCTGGTCGACAAAATATTCACCCAAAATTGCTGACATCTCATCCATGTTTCCATATTTATATATTAACATTGAAGAATCCCAACAAATCAAACTAATTTTAGATGGATCCTAAACTACATGTTCTGACTACATAGTATAACCACATTCCTCATTCATTTATGTTCTCCAAAATAAAGGAACAAAAATAAAATAAATAAAAAAATATTTTTAATTAACAGATCAAGTAAAACCATGTGTTATGCCATGGCCAAAATGTGGCATGTGTCATGTAAATGAACACAATATAGAAGGCTTGTTTTCTATGGCATTTATACTTTGTTTCCTATAGGTGAAGCTATTATAAAATGAATATGCACTTCATTTTATATGTTATTACAATAGCATATTTGGCAATCATCTAAGATTTAGGTATTTTCTACTTAATTTGATGATGCATCATTGTAACTAATGAACAAAAACCATTTTTGTTTAAAAAATATTAATGAATATTTCCCAATTATTGTTACATATCTTAGAGAATAGCTCCATATAATGTCTGATGAAATACTTGCAAAGGCTTTCTGTACTTTGTTTCCACTTTGTGGGGAACAAGATCATATTGGATAAAATGATGTGTTGAACTAACTAATATGATTTATCAATTATGTTCTCATAATTTATTTTTCACACTAAGTGATACTGCCAAAAAATAGCCCAATTTTCATAGTGAAATGCCTTCCAAGCCCCATGAAGATCCACATCAAGATTATATTTGAGTAATACAAAATATTATCTTCAATTGACATTGGACAACCCTTTATATTTACAATTATTTTTGTGGAAGTATTAAAAGAGCACTTAGAATCAAAATACTATTAGTATAGGTACAAAATAAATAGCTCCATTTCATATTTTGCTTTTATAAAAATAGTTCTTCCTATTGAGTCTCATATAAATAAATATTATTATTAGGTATGAATGTAAAAATAGAGGCTATGCACATGTTCATGGATTTTTCTAGTTTAGAGATGCACCCAATATTGATACATTAGATTGGGAAGATAAAGCTACAGGTAGAAATCTAAAAGCCTATTTTGACAAATTTATATCTGTTTGAAATCCATGTGATAGTTTTCATATAAATAAAATGGTCCATTGATCTATTCTTGATGATCCATGTTTATTAAATACAACGGACATACTTTAAGTAATATTTTTAATGACATTGAATAACTTTTGAATCACATTCAAAGGCATACTAAGTGCACATAATAAACATGCTTGAATAAAATTGAATGACTCTTCAATGTCACTACAAGGTGACAAAATAAACATGCTTGTGTAAAATGTAATGACTCTTCAATGTCAGTATAAGGTGCCTTATGATTTGCATCAAGAATTTTCCCTTGTCATTGAAAATAATAAAGCCAAAAAATACAATCTTTCTTGTAACAATGATAGATTGAATACTCACAATCAATCCATGCTTTTCATTTGGAGAGAAAATGTTGATTTCCAACCTATTCTTTCATGTAAAGATGTATTGAAATATATTGCTAAATATGCTTCAAAAGTAGAGAAATGATCTCAATTTTTTTAATGCTAATAATAATATCATAAAATGGAAGCTCACGTGAACCATTTTTAAGTGAATTTCAAAAAAATTTAACTAACAGTATTGTTGATCATGACATTTGTGTACAGGAAATTTGCCATCTTTTACAAAAATTCCCACTTGTTATGTGTAGTTGATCATTTGTCTAATTAAATGTTGGGAATAAAATCCTACATCATGTTTCCCATAGTAAATTTGATTTGGTTTCTATATAAACCTTCATTGATGCATACATAAATTGACCTCCTTCATTAAATCCAATATCAATTATAAAAGCTATAAAAACTTGGTCATATGAAAAAATCGTTATGGTTAAAAATGGTAAAAAATGATGTGCTAGATATAGGTAGTGTCTCCCCTAAGTTATTTGTAAATCCTTCAAAATATTTTATTGCCTATGCATTGTTCAATTGGAGAGAACTTATTTTGTTAAAAAAAAATTGGAACATTAATGCAAACATTGGTTGTTCTACTGAACAATTAGTTGAAAACTAAGAAAGCTTACAAAATTCCTACCACCCATGGCATATTTTTGTACAATTTATGAAAATGAATTATTTCTAGATGATGACATTCTTCATGAAAATTTGGAAGAAATTGATTAATAGCTAAGTTTTTCATAGCTATTAGTGTTATTCAATGTAAGGATCTTGGTATACTTGGTCATTGTGATTTAGGTATACATTATAACTAGAATGATATTAATTTTTTGGATTCCTTTAAAGAAACAACTTCTTTTATAAACCTAAATTGAGCAAGCAGTTACATTTATGAATCCCATTATGCTAACACATCCACTTCGAATGCATCATTTATAAAACAAAATTGCTTTTGATATTATTATTTACGAATACAATTAACACACCACAATGCTTCCATTTAAAATGATTATTTAGGGTACCATTGGTACATGAAAATCATACCTTATCAATAAAATAATATTTGTATTGAATTTTCAAGTAACTCATGATCATTTTCCATTACTATTGCTTACACTAACAGTTATTTGAGCATTTAATATTAATGCTTCAACAATCCATTCAAACCTTTGCATACCTATAAAAGAAATGAAGCCATTGGAAAGGAATGCACTTACAATTTTACAATAGTCTTTTCATTATATCCAATACATTTTGATCAATGAAATGAGTTCATATTTCCAAAGCTATTGAAACATATTGATCAATGTTTGCGAGAGGCCTTTCGACAATACAAAAATAACCCATTTGGTGCAAGATCTATTTTTAATCATCAGTTATTTGAGTTAGCTCCATTTGGTATGTGATATACCAATGTACACTGGAACATCATATGGTTCAACCTATTAACAAATTTTTAACATTGTTATTACATTATGCATATTTTTTCATCAAAAGGGTTGTGATTCATGTTAGGCAAATTTTCAAAATTTGGTATTGAATGTACAAAATTTTGAACCAAAAATTAGAAAATGGAATATATTAATGTTTCAAATATATAGTTGTTTGTTCTCTGAATAAAAACTCTCGTTTCATTAATCAACTCAATTATATGTAACGAATGCTTTGGCTTCAACACATAACAAGGAAATGTTGAAATCATTAAATATGTCAATTACATAGAGCAATGCATAATGTATTAGGAAAATAATTTTTGGAGATCCAAATGATGGACAATTACACACCAAAATTATTCTTTCAAAGGGATGAAAAATTATGCTTACATCTAATTTCTGGGTTGAGTTTGGTTTGGTTAATAGTGCACTCCTTGCAATACCTTCGTATTTCACCTCCTTTCTCTTTTGATCAATATATAGGAATACAATATGGCACGTACATCCATATAAAAAAAAATAGTAATGATTATATTCTTTGTCAAAACTCTCTCTTCATTGATCCCGTGTATTTGACATCCGTTATCTAAATGATTGCTCTTTCTCTTCACAACTCTTAAAGTTATGGAAAAATGATTTATATTCTTACTGCATAAAATATTAAACATATTCTAGAATCTCTTGTTCGTATTTTGCCTCCTTTCTCTTTAGAACAATTGGCAAGACACTTCTTTTGATCTATCATTATTTACATTACCCTCATTTGTGTAATTTCTAATTATATTTCCTATGATAATATTTATTTTAGACAAATAAAAAATGTATTCAATGAAAGGTACATTGATGGACATACATGCAAAGTCCTCATAATTAATTGTTCATATTTAACTATGTTACTTCTTCCAAATTTTACCAATATCACTTTTTATTGAAATATCTAAATGTTAAAATAAAACTTAAACTAATAATTTTAAATTTTGCATTTCATTATAAATATAACTAAACATTATATATAAATAAATATTTATTATTAAAAATAATATTTATAAATAATTCATTTAAATAAAATTTAATAATAATATAAAATTAATAAACTAATGTTTTAAAACATTTATATAAAAACATAGATTACGTTCTCTTTTAAAAGTTTATTTAATTATTAAAATTAAAATTTAAATATAGACATATCAAATGTATATTGAAACATAACCTTTATACTGATATTATCATATATTTTATTTATTTATTAAATAATAATATATTAAATTTAATTATATTAATTTTTATTTAATTTTATATTAAATATAATATCTTTAAAGTTAATCATGAAAGATCTAACTCTTAAATATTTATTTAATTTTATAGTTATAAAAAGTTTCAATACCTTTTCATTTTCATATACAAATAAATTGAGACATTTAAAGTTAAGCATGTGAGATCTAACTATTCTTAACAATTACAAGTTAAAGAGTCTTAATAATTTTACATAATCAAATTTAAAATCAACCATTAATTATTAATATCTTATAAATATTACATTCTTTCAATTATTTTTATTTTAAATTATATTTATGGACATAGTAAGTTCATAATTTTTTGTACATTCATTATAATTTTTTATTTTTATATATTTTTAATGAGATAGAGTTTATATTATTAATATAAATATTAATATTTACAATATTATTCACAACAAAAAAGTAATAGAGAGCACACCATGACGATAAACTAGGCCATATCTAGGAGCAAGAGTACCAAACAACTAGATGAAGTCTAGGAGAAAAAGTACAAACAACTAGGCCAAGCCTATGAAAACTCTATAACATCAACAAAGAGGGTACTAAACAACAAAAATAAATAGATCGGCAAAAGAGGGGTCTTGGTGGATAACCTAAACCAGGATACAAAAGATCCTTCGCTCCAATGATAGGGTCCTAACCAAAATTAGAATTGTGGTGATCACTTTCCTCTTGAGCTTCTATGTCTTGGTTTGTGTGACAGGGCAAAATAGCCAAAGCCAACTATGAAAATTCTTTGTCCAGAGGTGGCTTCCAGCCAACCTGAGAATTACCAAGTGAATAAATTCATCTGTGTTGGTCCACAAGGGGTAGAGAGCCCCATCCATGAGCCCCCAAAGAATGAAGGTGGAGAGCCCCATCTTCCATGTAGATCTAGGGGAAGAGTGTGATGTCACTACAGAGAATCAATAGCTTGGTTGTGAGAGCTGATGAGACTGATTGTGATGAAAGCTACCCCATGGGGGACCATTGTTACCTCTTGGTGATGAGTTACAAAGCGGGGAAGGAGGCACACAAGCAACATTGTATGGGGCATCCCCTCAATGATGAAACAAACATTGTAGGTAATCAAGCTCCATAGGTACTTTGTTGGTTTAAACTTGAATCTGCAGAAGCATGTTAGAAATAACCATACACTTATTATAGATAGAAAAGTGAATGTCAGCAACAAAATTATAGAACAAAACTGAGTTCATTTCTTCCATAACCAAAATAGAATTTCCACTTTGAAAACATGCCAAACTTGGGTGAATTGAGAGGGCATATTAGGGTTGTCACCAAGGAGAATATGAAACTAATTGAAGGGTTCCAAAAAAAATGCTTGAAAAATTTGTGGATCTAAAACTAGATGCTTTGGACCTTAGAACAAAACCATAACAAGTGCATGGGAGTCTCCAGGTGCCCGTAAAATGAAAATAAGGCTACACAACCCCTACTTGAACTAGTCTTCTACCAATAGGAAGCCCTTGATGAAGCAAACACCAAGCAAAGTAAGCAAGATTAGGTTTAATACATGCATAACAAATAGTTTGAAAATATCTCCCCCAGACTGATAGGGGAGAGTGAATATCTCATCTGGCATTGAGATTATCCATTATAGGTAGATGCAATGAGAGCCATTTATACCCTAAGTTGCAAGTAGTGTAATTTTAGAAAGGGGTATCGACATACCATTTCTAATTCTTCCACCAAGGGCAAGAAGAGGAGACAATGATTTTGTGAATTAAATTAGCTAGAACAACCTCGATAATATCCTCATAGGATTCCTTGTCCATAGAGGAAAGCTTATATTTAGCTTTGAATTCATTCCAAGAAAGCTAGAAACAAGAGGGCATAAAAAATAAATCTTGCATCGTACAAATTCCTCTTTGAAAGAGCTTGAGAGAATATATCCTTGGCACCTCTGCAAGAGGGATGATATGATAATTAATAATAGGGGACCACCAAAGAGAATGTTGGTTGATAGAAAGACCATTTCGAAAACCCGAGCGAGTATATAACAACCAAGGTTTAACTTTTTCCCAGGATTTCAAAATACTTTTAATTACAAAAGACCCCACAATTTTCATAGGGGTTGAAAAAGTGAGAAGGTTAACAAAACCTAAGCCTTTCCACATTGAACATCCATGAGGGATGCCTTGAGAAATACAATGATAGATTAAGGCTTTCTAGGCTTCATTCAATTCAATGGCACAAACAATCCATTTGACACAGAGAGTCAACCCTTGAAGAATAATGTTAATCAAACCCATATCTCCTACATCTTAGGGAAGACAACATAATTCCTAGGCTAACCTATGGAACCTTTTTCTATTGGATGAATTAACCCAAATAAAATCAGAGAGTATTTTTTCAAGCTTTTGGACAGACTTTTTAGATGGAACCCAACATGAGGATTAATACACATGGGTGGCCACAAACACCTTTGAGCAAATTTGAAACTTACTAGCTAATTATAAGGGTTTGGTGATCCAATACGAAAGCTTTTTCTCAACCCTATCCACCACACAATGCCATAGGCTAGAAGGGGAGGCTTAGAATGCAAAGGGAATTCCTATGGACTTGAAATTTTCATTGTGCTGGAGCCATTCCCACTCATAATGGCTCACCTAGGGAGGTGGAAGGAAGAAGGATTGTCTATAACATCGAGTCTTTCACCATTGATTGGAAGAGCCAGAAGAAAGACAATAAATATCTAGACAGTGCATGGCATTGGCAACATTACCTTCATCCTCAATGAGGGTGAGAAAAGAGTCATCCACAAAATGACCATTAAGAAGTTGCAAAGGCTTCTCATCATGCAAGAAATACCATGGACAAGTCCTTGAGATTGAGCATTAGCAAACAAATAACTAAAACCTTTAGCAATGATAACATACAAAGCATGTGCCATAGGGAAATGTTTCCTAATGGATCTAAAAAAACCAAATTGCTTAGAGCTAACTCCATTCATGGAAAGAAAGGCCAAGGCATAAAAAAAAAACATTCAAACTGATTGCAAGAAACTTGGGCCAAATCCCAAGGCTTATAACATAGTCATGATGAATGGCCACTCAATCCGATCATAGGATTTTTCAAAGTCAAATTTAATAAACATAGCCTTTGGATTGGAACGACAAGCCTATTCCATGCCCTCCCACATAGCAATGACATTATCCAGTATGTACCTATTGTGAATGAATCTGTTTTGCTCAGGTTGAATGATCAAAGGCAGAAGGTGGCAAATTTGAAGCACTAACTCTTTGGTAATGATCTTATAAGAGACATTGAGCAAAGTGATTGGTCACCAATTATAGATTAACTCAAGGTCTCCTTGTTTCGGGATGAACTCGATGTGCCCTTTGTTAATCCCAAAACTTAAAGATTGGGTATTGAAAGCTTCGAGATAAACTTGATATAAGTCTGGCCCAATAGTGTCCCACTTTTTGAAAAAAAATTTACAAGGGAAACCATTACAACCAAGGGCTTTGTCGTTGGCCATTTTCATAACTATCTCATACAAATCCTCAATAAAGAGTTCCCTATCATATGCAACCTGTTAAGCAGGAGATAGCTTGCAAGGGACAACCAAAAGACATTGGTCAAGAGCTTGTTGTCGCTCAAGGGAAAGTTCCTGAACTATAAACACTTGTTGATAGTGCCTTACAAAGGCTTTGACCATATCTGGTATTTGAATGAGACATTGGCCATCCCCCTAAATAACTTTAATCCGTTGAGAAGAGTGTTTGGTTTTGAGCATTTGAAAAAAATATTTGGAAATTCTATCCCCCACTTTAAGCTAATGTAGATGCATTTAGATTTGATACTCCTAAGTATTGTAATTCTTGCAATTTGAATATGTTGTCGCAATCCGGCCACCTAATAGCTCGCAAAAAGAGGTTTGCTCAAGTACTGTCATCGCACGACTCCGCTTCGAAGAAGTGGTGGAATATAAGTGCCACCATATTTTGGCCAACTAATGGCCATAAATCCGGAGAAATCTAGCCATGCAATAGAGTGTGTCAATGCATCACTAAATTTAGCCTGGTTGCTTAATTGGAGGGGACGAGATTTCAGACACGACGAATGTTTTGGTGATATATAAACTTATGTTTTGGACTTATTCTCTTATCAATATCCAGATCGAAAACATTCAGCATGTATATTTCATTCAAACACGTCTTTCCAGTTCCACAATCTGCCTGTCTTCTTACATTAATTCTCTCCTAACTATCATGGACTCTCTAAGCAGTCAAAAATCAAGAAAAAACAAAAAATTGTATCATCACCATGAAAGATGAATACATTACATTGCAGATCTACATGTGCTTTGGAAACCAAGAAGTTGGGAGATGTGGCAAACTGTCAGTGTCATTGGTGTAGATGCCCTTGGGAAATGATTACACCTTTTTTAAAAAAAAAAATACCTCGGAAGCTTAAGAAGTACAAATGAAGATAAAGTTGACAGTTGGCTCATGGTGTTTTAAGAATCATGCAGCAGTCAAGTCTGGGTGGAAACCATTAATCAATGAGACAAAAACGTTCGTATCCTCATTTCACCCTTTTTGTCTGTACCTGCCATTGATTCCTAAAAAAAAGAAATTAATTAGAGGCCATTTTTAAGATTAGAATATGTCACCATACTATACATGGTAAGTAAAGGAATCAAGATCAAATCATTTGTTTGCAGATTAAAAAACTATTCAACGAGCATGTAAATAAAGCCCGTTGCTTGTGTGGTTGTAGGAACAGGTAGTTTTGTCTAGTATCTCCAATGTCTGCGTCATTCATGTTGTCCTCTAGTGGTTGCATGAAATTAGGTGTGGGAGAACATACAAACGTGAGTAAGTTAATGCTTAAGTAATAATATACCAATAATAATAATAATAATAATAATCTGCTTTGTATGTTCTTTGGGTTATCCTCTGTATGTCATTCTTTCACTTTTTTAATAAATAAAAAGTTGGTTAACTCTTTTTTTTAATTTAAATCTGCTTTTAATTTTTCAGGTCGATATTGGAGACTTTTTTTGTTAGTCAAGTTTATATCATTTTACGAACCCAACCTTCTCAATTTAAAAGTAGATATTAATATTCTCTATTGTTAATTAAACTTTATTATCAGATAAACACATGAATAACTAGCTGATCTAACCACATCACCTATCATCCAACTCTGAATATCAAGTACTTTTATAAAAATAATATCATAATATATAAAACTTTTAAAACTATCAATTCTAATCATATTCACTCATAATAAATACATAAATAACTAATTGATCTAACCACATCACCTATCATCCAACTCTTAATATCAATTACTTTTATAAAAACAATATCATAATATATAAAACTTTTCAAAATATAAAACTTTTCAAACTATTAATTCTAACCATATTCACTTATAATTATATCAAATAAATAAACCATATATTCCATTCCTGTTACAATTCACATGCTGTGATACCAGTACTTATTCATCAAGTCCAGTAGAATCTTGAACTCTGAAAATTTTGGTGGGGGACCAAACATACCTATGTTCCTAAGCAGCGGAGGAACATCCGAAAACATCACCATCACCTTCTGAGAACATTGTATTAAGACAGGAATCAAGTACAGGTATGTGTATTAAGTTATTGTTTTCCAAACAAGGATTCTCTCTTTAAGAAAAAACAATAGCAAAGCTCTGTGCTTCAAATGGTGACATTTGTCAAGCTTCTTACTATGTAAAGAGTGTTTTTAATTTTAGGTGTGTTTGGATTAGAGAAGACAAAACTTTAATATTCCTGGAGGTTAGGTGTGGTTGTCAAATCTGATCATGAATGCTTGTTCTCATGCTTAAGAGTTTTATATCTGTACTAGTAGTTGTCCAACCATGGTCAACACTACAGCCAAAATTAGGTTGTATATGTGTGTCAGAAATAAGGTTTTATATAGCCATGGGATAATACATTAGAGAAAGTAAAGGGAAAGAGAAAGGAAAGTTCATTTTAAGGTTTGTTACCACCGTTATGTATATTTAAATGTGTTTTGATCATAATATTTTATATGTTTAAATTATTTTATTTAAATTATAATGTGTATATATTTTATTTTTAATATTTATTTTCATTTTAATTAGAAAAGAATTTATATATTAAAATAAATATTTTTAAAAATTAATTTTGTAATTTTTTTTAGTTTTGTTATATATTATATTTATTAATGAATTTAATCATTGTTATTTTTAATTTTTTAATTTTTTCTTCTTATTATACAATCAGTTAGTTTAATATTTTTTATGTGATTTCAAAAAATGAAAACTAAAAAAATTCAAATTTTTTTTATTGAAACTATTTAAAAAAAAATGTAGCACAAAACAATGAGATTAAAATTCATAATAACATGATCATAATGGTAGTCAATATATAACCCTAAGCATAACCTCAAATTTTGATGTGAACTAGAATTATAAGAAGCATTCTTATTTTTTATTTTTTAAATTATAAATATTTATTCCATTTTCATACCATACATATTTTACAATGAACTACATTAACTGTGGAATATTACTCTCAGGAGCTGATGGGAAAGGGAATTTGGACTTTATTGTTGTCTCAATCATTCCATATGTCCAAAGGATATATTATATTCCTATCGAGGAATCAAGTAAACTTGTACTCGCATATAACATTCGTTACTCCCAATTAGGTTACATCCTAAAGCTAAGCACTGTGTTTTGCTTTGTTGGAAAATTATGTAAACATCTATTTTGTTTTTCTGTTTCATGTTGAGATCCAATTAGTTACAGGCCATCCTAATATCTCGGGCCAGAAAGAAAATATATTGTCTGTGATACGGTGTCTATCCTTCTAGGAGTTTTTATGTAGTTGCAGAAAATAGAGTATGAATACATTTGCTAGCACCTATTGATGAAAAAGTGCTGTATACTTCAGATTTTGGTTTTCTTGTCTATCTTCATTTGGTAATATTTATACCATTCTTGAGTTGATAGGAGAAAAAAAGAGAGGAAATTTAATGCTTTGTAGGCCAAATTGGTGTGTGGGATATATCAAATTGTATCTACTTGTTTAGATGATTGTTCCTATTGGTGTCGGTGTACTCCAGTTTGAAAATAAAATTTTCAAGCTTTGTTTGATTGTTTTGATTTTGGATTTCGATTCTTTTGGTTTAAAATTTCATGTACTAGGTTGTGACTGCAAATATCATTAATTAGATTTTGTGTCTCTAGTTTCTGAATTTAAAGCTTGAGAAGCGAAAATGGAAAATGGTATGGAGGAGAAAGAGAGGCCACATTCCTGTATCTTCGATGAGGATCTAATAAGCAAAGATGGATGCCAAGGCATTGTTGGATCAGAGAGATCATTGCTAAATTCATCTGTTGTTCTATCAGCCGGATCCAGCAGCAGCAACAGCTCTTGCAAAGATGAAACTAGTGGTAACAGTAGCAATAATGATACCAAGTCTGTTCATTGTTCCCAAAATGGAAGAAAGAAGAGGCCCCATAATAAGTTCTTGGGTGTGAGGCAGAGGCCTTCAGGAAGATGGGTAGCTGAGATCAAAGATGCATCCCAGAAACTTCGTGTGTGGCTGGGCACTTTTGATAGTGCAGAAGATGCAGCAAGAGCCTATGATGATGCAGCTAGGTTCCTCAGAGGGAAAAACACTAGAACAAACTTTGCAGAAAACAACAATTCCAGGAATATGCAAGGTAGAAGCTCAAGCTCTTCAAAAGTTGCAAGGTTTCTTCTGCTTCGTCATGCATTGGCTAAAACTACTCAGAAAAACAGCAACTGTACAGGTAAAAACCATGATGGTGGTGCTACTGTTTTTCCGCAAGTTGCATACCATTGCAACAATATCAGTACTAGTAATAAGAATATCATTTCTATTTCCAACAGTGTAGGTTTCCCTATGGGATTATCTGCTTCTGCTAGTGCTTGTTATAATCAGGTTATCACCAATTCAATGACAAATGCAGGCGTGCAATTGTCTCACAGCCTACTATCCAATACACAAGGTCATCCCAAGGCGGCTGCCACTACTACAAGTACTACTCAGACTGCACTGTTAAGTAATGATACATTTGATAGATTTTGCACGTCTGGTTGGACTCTGAAGTTACAGGAAGTAAATCATGAACAAAAAAGTAACAGTTCAAATCAATCACAGCGAAAGACAGGTTCAACAGTACGTGTTGCTCCTTCTTTCAATGCTTCATTGTATTCAGAGACTGAGAAATGGTATCAAAACCCTGCAGTGCTTTTGTCAAGGGACCATACCAGTCTGTTGTAGCCTTGTAGCTTCATAAGTAAACTATTTTGTGCGGTGAATCTTGCGGTTCATTTCGCACTTGTTTTGAACATGTTGTACCAAGTGACCCTCCGTAATTGATCATTACCCGTTGCAGGGATAAGGGTAATAGTGTAAAGGGGAGTAAATGTGAAGGAAAATGTTTTGAACATGTAGTCACAAGTAATTCCATTGAGATTGATGTGGGTATTTCTTTTTAGTACTTTTGTATATGAAATATGGTTGTGAAATTGTTTGCTAAGAGCCCAATATAATATTTTTGAGGATTTTTTTTACAGTAAATTAGTGTTTTGAGATAATGTGGTCTGCTAAGGTTTTATGTCGGCTTTACTTCATTTTGAAATCTTGTCTTTCCTATGCCTCATATTGCGTATGCGGGAGTTTCAAAGCTAATCATGCATTTATTGCATGTGGCTCATTGTCCTTTGGGTTATTTATTTTTTATTTTTTAAAATTTATAATGGCCTTCACTCACTCTGTTGCAATTATTGCCACAGAGAGTGGGAAGAATGGCGCTGAAGTGAGCTAGAAAATTCGTGTCAAAAGTTTACGACAAGGTATAACTTTCGACTCTCCACTCTAATGTTTGCTTATACCCTGATGACGTAGATCATGTATGTAAGTGGCATGAAAATTATTCTTTATAGCTTAATTTGTTGGTCGCATTCCCTTGGAGGAGTCCCTCAATGCTTGGTTTTGACACAAGCGGGAACCCTCGGGTGTCCATGTCACTGGCGTTCGAAACCTTACAAAGGGTTTTTTTCTTTTCTCCTTCAAGGAGTCATCCCAAATCCAAGCTCTTCTTGCTAAATCAAGTTGTTGGTTCTTGAGGAACACACTTTCGATTTTGTCCTCATGGACCCATACCTTCAAAGTTACTAACTAGGCATTCCTTCGGGTGCAAGTTTGGATTGAGTTTCCCAACCTCTCACTACCTCTATGGGCGTTTCTCAAATAAATTTTCAAATGCATAGGACTGTTTTGTGTCACGCACACAACAAGTTTTATTTTTGCATGCCCTAACAAGTGAGTCTACATCGAGGTCGACTTGACTAAGGATTTGAAAGAATCCATTGATATTCAAGTTGGCTACGAGCACTAGGTATAAAAGGTTGTTTATTTCAATTTGTTGAACACTTTTTATCTTTGTCAATATACAAACCATCGGATTAAAAACTATCCTCTCATGGGGTGGTTGAAACCCTCTATAGAGCAAGGGATTTTGTGTTACCAAACCAACTAACTATTTTTAGAAATAATTTTGTGGCTCTTGAAGATATTGAAGATGGTCAGGGGGAACTCCTTATGAATGATACTCCTCAATGAATGTTTTATCGTAGAATGTTCAAGGTCTCATAGATTCCTCTTGTAAATTCTTTGTGTGAGTTGTCTGTCAACAATTGAGAGTTCTAGATTTTTTCTCTTCAAGAGGTTGAAATTTCAGGGTTTATTCTCCAAGTTGCTCTTTAAATGTGTTTGGTCTAGCGCCACTCACTTTTCCACTTTACATGAAGTTGATCGTGGCAGCGCTAGTATCTTAGTTTTCCCAAAATGTTCCCCCTTAATTATTGCCATGGGGGGTAATCTATCACATTAGTTATTTGGCTTCTCCTCAATATTAATGGGCATTCATTAGGAGTTCTCAATATTTCACCCCAAATGATGGCCATGATAGAATGGATTTATGGTTATGTTTGGTTGATGGCCTACCCTTTTCCACATGGCTTATGTGTGGATATTTTATTATGGTTGAGAGTCCCATAGACATGGTTGGTGCCCTTCCAATGCAATGGTGTGTGGGAGAACATGAGGCATGGTTTTATTTCAAAAACTGATGGGGTCTAGTGGACCCTCTCCTCCGATGGGATCATTAACTCCCACTACTTGGTTTGCATGGTCCAATTATCATGTAGGCATTGATAGGGTCCTCAAGTGATTAGATTGTTAAATGATTTCAGATAAAATGTCTTCACTTTTTCTCTTTTTGATGGATAATTTGTCACCATGCACTCTGAATAAGTTATATCAAACCACAATCCCATCACATATAAAGTAGAATGGAGTGACATCCGTTTTAAAGTGCCACACAATCAATTCTTCCTGAATACCTCCCTACTCTACCATGAGGGCACCATCTATCTCATTACCCAGGTGTGGAATCTCATGCCACATTCATCATATGCAACTAGCTAGAGAAGTGGTGGAATGGGGCCTTCCTTTGCACCACTAAATTTCTCCACCATTAGGGTAAATAGATAGTGTATGTTTAGAAGTGGGTTGATGGTATTGTAATCAAAGAATACAATAGAATCTCTACTCTCCTTGAGTGCAATCCATTTGAATTTTAATTGCAATCCTTGGTTTCCTCTCTCAAACACCAAATCAAAGTGGCAAACAATCATACAACTAGAGTAACACAAATTCGTGCTCACCTCCATTAGATCAAAATAAGAGATAAGGCCTCTAAATAATTCTTAAAATATCTCATAGCCAAACAATCTCAAGATCATATGAAGGCCATCAAGTTATCTCAACTAAGACTTACTAATCTCCCTAGCATCTCTATTATTTTTGTGGATCATTATAAATTAGTGTTCCAAGCCCAAGAAGAAATAGTGGAGTGAGCTCAAGTGTTGCAATAATGTTTAGATGTTTTTCTTTACAACCTCAATCTAACTGACCATAAATTATGTGATGTGTCTTTATCTCTTAACATGGTCTCTCACATCTTGTATTGCATGAGTAATGACAAAGTTCTAGGTATTGATGGCTTCCCCTATGAATTTTATAAAGCTAATTGGGATTTTCTTAGGCCTGATTTGCTTCAAGTCTAAAAATAAGCTTTACATAAAAAATATTTGGGTTTCATTATTAATAAGGTAAATATCAAATTTATCTCCAAATCCAATTATCTTGAGCTTATCACCAGTTAGTGCCCCATCACCCTTCTCTATGTATCCTACAAGATCCTTGTTAAAGCTCTTGCTAACTACCTTCGACTCCTCTTACCTACCATTGTCAGACCTGAGCAAATAAGATTTATAAAAAATAGGTATTTCATGGACAACCTTATTTCTAATTGGGTAGGAATGGATTGGGTGAGAGCCTCTCATCAACAATCCAAATTTATCAAATTAGATTTTGAGAGAGCTTATGATAGGACTGAGTGGCATTTTATTCTTGCCATTTTTCAATCTCTTGGTTTCGACCAATTCTTTATTTTGACTGTCCAAACTCTGTTCTTAGATGTCCTAGATTGTATCATGATCGATGGCCTCAATTCTAATAGTTTTATCCTCTTTCAATCTACACAACAAGGTTGTCATCTTGCACCAACCTTATATGTTTTATTCGATAAAGCTCTTGGATATGTTTTAGCTCATATACTTATGCGAGGTATCATTAGGGGCCATTTTTATTCTTGATAAATCCTCTCAAATCATCAATGGCCATTTTTATGATGATTCTTTCCTTACTCTTGAAGAGCAAGAAAAATATTTTAAGGAGGCTATGCATTTCTTGGAATGTTTTTGCAAAGCTTCTGGCTCCAGCTTGCATTGGAATAAAATCGAATGCTTTAGACAAAGTATGATGCCCATGCTAGATTGGTTACTGCACTAAAAGTGGAATTGGATTCATTGAGGGGATAAATTCAAATTCTTAGGCATTCTGTTTGCCTTTGATAGTTATCTTGTAGAGCTATGGCAATATGCCATAAATAGAGTGGAGAAAAAGGTTGAGTACTAGGTCACCAAACCTTATCTCTAGCAAGTAAATTCTAAGTGTGTACTAATATTTTATCTACTACTCATGTCTTTGATCTTCATGTTGGGCCCTCTCTAAATCCTCCTATGAAAAATGGGCTAAGATCCTCAGATACTTTTTTTGGTCTAATGTCAAACAAACTTGAGGGTTCCAAAAAGTTGCTTGGGATATTTTTTGTTTTACTCATGATAAGGGAGGTATGGGGATTATTGATATTTACAAGAAGAACATTTACCTGTGTGATAAATGGTTATCAGAGCTGTTGAAGGTAATGAATCTTTGAAAATCCTCTTACATCATTTTATCTATTATGGATCTCCCTATGACAAATCTAGTTGGAAAAATATTGGTTTCTACACTTTGATCATCACTCCTACTCTAGTTTAAATTGAAGGCTCATTTACGGCTAAAAGTATTTGGAAAGATTTTGAAGCTGTCAAGCCCCATTTAAAATGGGTTGACAATAGCTTTTTGTATTAGTCTTTCCTTCAACGATTATAACCTTTGGTGGTCTCTATCATGACCAATTATAGCCTCCTTATAACATAATTCTTCAAATGAAAGATTTGAGGAGTTTCAAGAGAGGAATTCAAATTATGAAGGATTTAGTTTTAGCTCATAATTAGACTCCTTGGCCTTCCCTAAAATCAAAATTTAATATAAATAATTTAGACTTGCTAGTTGTTTTTTGCATTCATGTGTTAATGTTGGATGTTATGCTCCATAAATTAGGTTTACAACCTCTATTTGCTTGGTGGAAAGATGTACCCATTTAACAATTATTATATAGGCATCCTATATTAAGTCATAAGCCCATTATCTCTTGATTTTGCTAAGCTCAATATGTTTTAGAATCTTAATTCATCACCTAGGGCTTGGCTTGCCCATTTCAACAAAAAATGAATGCTAAGATTAAACCCAATATTACTCATTTTTTCTAGTGTCTAGTTTATCAAAGCCTTCTGCTTGGAACACATCTTTCTCATTTTGGATTTGATCAACCCAATTGCCTAGCCTGTACAAGTTCTAACAAGTGTGTAGTGGCTATAGAGGTTCATAGTGCATCATTACTAGTGCGACTTTGCTTGTGTTAAATATGCACTGAACTAAAATTATGGATTGATTCACTTCTATTTGAATATTATTTAATTTTGTGCAAAACATGTTTGGATGGTTAGATCACCTACAAAATCAAAACCCTATCCTACAAAAGGACACAAACAAGATCAAATGCCTAGGGAAAAAAAGTGGGGAACATGGAAATGGTCAAGCTATCCTTAGAAAACCCTTTGTTAACTAAGTGTAGCCTACATAGTCCAAGTGGACCTCATGCCAGTGTAGTTCTCCCTTTTGGGAAGATCATATAGATATAATTATAAACCTTTATTAGAATGCTTGACAAAAGGAAGGCCTCAAATTTCAAGAAGACAATGTTAACCTGCCCATTGACTATATTAATACAATAGGATTGTAGTAGGGATCTTTGCTAAATATATGATTTTGAAAGAGAGTGTTAGATAGAGTAATCAAGGGTTTCAAGTGAGACACTTTATGTGATCTTATAAGAGAATATTTTTTAGTTTCCAATAACTGACCAATTTTTACATGTGGGAAAGTCGCTAGGAAACATGTCATGTTGAAAAATAACTATTGGAGCATTGTATACACTTCTACACTAGTGGACATATGCATAGTGTATCCATGTATACCTAGTGTGCACTTATATAGAATGAACAAAGGCTTATGAACTGGAATGACAGTGAAGTATCTATTGATTAAGAATGAATAAGAATAAATTATGCTAGTATAGAAGATGCTCTCAGTGAAGTATATGTTAATTAAATTTTAGTGTCTATATTTCCCCCTCCATGTTCCCCCTACCGTCCCCCACATTTATTCTAATGATGCATAAATTACTAGAGCAAAGGAAAATCCTTGAGTATGTATACACACTTTGTCCTTCTCATAGAGATATGCATGACCCCTTGTTGAAACATGTGGAGAAGTGTTGAATTGAGAGGGATCAAGCCTCAATTTGAAGAACTAGTTTATATTCTTGAGTTGGAAAGATATATGCTCCAACCCTCATACAATACTCTATAATGTGTGAAGAGATGGGAACCAACAAAGTGGTTTACTAAAGTTTAACCAAAACACTGAACGCCACTAAGATCTCATGCAACTCACTTATCGAACTAAAATAAAAGAGGTGGAAGCTAGTACATGGATCTCTAAAGTAAAACTAAGACATGTAATATCACTAAGCTTAGACGTGATTCAATTGAAAAATATGAATCACACTATTGCAGATGGATCTAGATTTGAATTGTAAATTCTTGAAACTTGATACTTGATTTTTGAAAATGAGAAAATCTAATTTTTTGCAAAGTAGTAGCTTGGTCTTGAATGAATATCATGTCCCCTATAATATATAGAGTACCCAATGTGATATTTTGAAAATTATTTGAAGCCTTGTAATTGTTTATGCACAAGTGTGTATGTTTTCAAGTAGCTAGATGAATGGAGTGCATAAGTAAGCTGAATTTACCCATAATCTAAAAATTATGTTTTTTGCACATTGTAAGCTATCATATATTAAAATTTATTACTTGTAAAATCCCATTATGATGGCCCCTTTTGAGATGAAAGAGACTGCCTACAAATCACTTGTTTCAAAACAAAAAGTGAGATCATTTGTGAAAGATAAACATGTAATAACAATTACATATATTGAATTTGCATTAAAATATTATAAATGTAACATTGAAGTACTTAAATTTTTTTATTTGTTTTTCATCATGTAAGTTTGATATAGAATTATGATAATGAATGAAGTATCTAAGAACTTGTGATTTTTTTATATGTATTGTAAACATAGTATGTTGAAAAGTTGAAGCATTGGATTACATATATTGTATGTGCATGATATGTATCTTGCAACCATAGATAGATAAGTACATACATAGTAATGCATGATAAGAATCATGGCACCATAATATCAAAATAGGAAGCATGTAATCATAGTCACATGATTGTCATGGAAGAAGTCGTAGAGGCTGCATATAAGGGACATGTAAGATGCCATAAAGATTGTAAAAAAAATTGGCATATATGTCACACATGAAGCCCAAAGGCTAAATACAAGGGACATGAAATTTATTCAAAAGCGAAGAATCCCAATGACCACATATACAAGGCATTATTTTTCCATACAATAAAGGTGTATGTTGAACATACACAAGGCCAAAGGCCACATACACTAAGCAAACAAATTTGAATCATGTTATGAAACTAAAATAAGCATATGAAAACAACATAAAACAAATGAATTGATAGCGGGGAAATTTATTCTAACCCTTTTACTGGTGATGCTGTCGAAGATCCCTGTCCTTCCCCTGTCTCTACTAAAACTAAAGAAGTTTCCTTTTCTGCTCCTGAGGAGACTCCCTTAGACACCCTTGGCTCCTTTGTGAGTATGAAGGGAAAGAAAAGGAATTTTTATGCTGGTGAAGAGGGTAATGGGGAGACCACTGTGGGGACCCCTAAAAATCCTTGTAGGACCCTTGGGGGTCAAGGTAGTAAATCCCATCTATCCACTAAGGTTAGTAAGGAAGGTCTCTCCTCAGGAGTTTGACAGTCCGGGCAGATTGCTGGCAAACCTGCTCCCAAGGCTAGGCTTATTGACTACTCTAAGAGCACCTCAAAGGAAGTAACTTAGGATGAGGAGAACAAGGAAGTGGAAGTTTAGGAAATATCTAAGGATACTGAAGGTAAGCAGGAGACAAGAGAATTTGAGGCTACTACTGAGGATGTTGCTGACAATGCAAAAAATGCTGACAAAGAGGGAAAGATGTATGTGGAGGAAGCTAACAAGGAAACTAAAACCAAGACTAGTTTGAAAGCTAAAATTGCTGCCCTAAAGGGTTGCATCCAAAAACTGGAGTAGAACTTTACCACTGGGCTCCACAATTCTATTCCCCTGAACATGTTTATGCTAAAGGAATTGGGTACTACTGCTTCTGCTATCAATGCAAAGAACACTGAGAAATTGAATGACCTCATCAAATCTATGTTTATGTAAGGAGAGATATGGCTGCTTTAGCTCTTATTTTTCTAGAGTCTCTATCTCTCATTTTTTCATGCTCTAGTTTTATTTTAGTTTTACTATGTCTATTGGTTCACTGAACGTGTCATTCATATTGTAAGGCATCATTTATGTTGATTTCATTCTTGGTTTCTATGCTTCTATAAGGGTTTGGCCCCTGGTTTTCTGCCTTATATAATCAAAAACATACAACAAATGAATCTAAAATAAGTTAAGCATATGTATCTATGTTTCAATTTATCAAGTATCATATTCAACAAGACATATGTGAAGATATAATGAGATATTAAAGCATGTATTTTCATTTATAGCTCACTAGGAAAAAAGGTCATGGATAAATATAACCTGTAAGGTATTCATACAAAATAGTGTGATACCCCAACCCAAACAAGGTGGTTAGGTGAAAATCTTGACCAACATTAAAACCTTATAGAAGTATGCCTTAGCTTGAAACTTGATTGATATGTAAATGTGAATTATATTGTGTGTAGAAACTATGTAAAAAGTCCCTTGATTATGTTTCAGTTGAAAATAAAGAGTGAAAATGCACAGAGACATGTGCGCAATAAGGAATAGGTGCACAATGTCCCTTTATCATCATGTTATGACTTTGTCCATATTAGATATTAATTTTTAGTGGGATTTGTCCATATTGGCTATATATAATAATTTACAGTCATGAAAGCTTTTTCTATGTATGAATACTATTATTCACTATAAAATTTATGTTTTTACACATTCAGATACATTGTGAGAAGCATTATGTATTGAAAAAGAAATATTAATGACATAAGTAAAGACATATACAACAACATGAGCAGATGTGTATAGGTCATAATTTTTTATTTTTTGTTAATAGTCTATTTTTTTTGGTATTTTTAGCATATATGAATGCTTTTATATTTTTACATATTTGAAAAGAGAAGCATGCATAATGTCAAAAATATGAAAAGTAAAATAGGAAGTAAGGTTGAAAAAGTAGAAAGGAGGGAAGATTTGAACAACCTTCGACAAGGTGCTAAATCATAGCATGGCAAGGAGTAAGGCATGTGAGATGCCCCCAATGTAA
The DNA here is from genome assembly GCA_037957365.1 of Torreya grandis. NCBI lineage: Eukaryota > Viridiplantae > Streptophyta > Pinopsida > Cupressales > Taxaceae > Torreya > Torreya grandis. The sequence continues at coordinate 1,117,977 of JARHVA010002798.1, read as the reverse complement.
ATGTAGTTTTGTAAATATGATAAGCACCATCATGAAAAATCATGTAAAATTAGGTATATATGAACATGAAAGTAAATATGAGAGCTGAGAGCATGAAAATATGTGCAATAATAAGCAAATGAGTTTCCATAAAAACTATGTATATTGAAATATTAGTAGGATGGTTATTATGGGTTGTTCATATGGGATTGAATAAAATAAATGAACAAGTACCAAAAAATGAAAATATAAATCCAATGGCTAGAAAAAATTGGATTGGGGTAGAAGAATAAGCAACAAAAAAATAGTAACAAAGAAGCTATGTACAAGGGGGTACTATGCAAGGAGTCTAATCAAGGTCATCAGCCAAACTAGGAGAGTGGGAAGGAATGATATAATGTGTCCAATCAATGATATAATCAATGGGATCCTCATATGTGTACCCAACCTCTTGATAATAAAGAATAATATTTGGTGCCATAGAAGTAGTGCCAACTGTAGAAGTTTCTGAATCTAAAGAAGAACCATATGTTGTAAAGTAACCTTATAAATCATTTTTCATATACTTGTCCAAACTTGTATCTTTATACATGAGAAGAGATGATGCAACAACATGTACCTATGTAAGATCCTTCTGAATAACCTATACATGTACATGAGTAAAAATATTGCTTTACTTTATCAAATGATCATGCTCATGTGTAATCATGTTATGCTCAACAATAGATGGTAAAATTGAAATATCTTCATGTTCGTTAGTAGGTAAAGAAACTAAAATGTGCCCATGATCATGAATATATGTAAAAATAGATGTTGGAGTATATCTATTTGCATGCAAATCACCATCTTGAATAGTAGTATAGACTAGATTATTACCAATTTTCTCAATAATTATACCAACCAACTGTTGTGTAATAGGAGTAAGTACCATAGTTTCCATTGGATATTCATATTAAATGCATGAAATTTTAACCACTTGATTAGCATGAATATACTTTAGACACTTGTGAACTATAGAAGGAACTACACTAGTTTTTTATAACCAAGGTCTTCTTAATAATGTAACAAAGACACATGTGCTTGGTAACACTAAGAAAGAAGTGGGAAATATGAGAGGTCCCTCTTGCAAAGGAAAAATAATATGCACAATATTATCTTGTGTATGACCATAAAATCCTTCACAACTCTATATGTACGATATATATCCTTTTCTATATATCCAAGAGATTGTAAGAGTGTTATGGTGCACACATTTTCCCTTAATCCATTGGTTATCATAACACTATGAATAGGTTACATGTAAATATGATATTTAATTAATAATGCATGTTTATCAAAATCATCATCAACAATTTTAGAATCATCAAATATAATAAATGGGTGAGATGCTAACTTACTTGTCAATGTACCAATAATGCTATCAAGTGGATGGCCATATGAAGATGGAGGAGGATGAGCCTTATATGCATAATGTACTTGATAACTTTGACTTTTATCTTATGCGTGATAATTAAGAAAGGGATATTAATACATTTTTAGCTAATCATTCTCATTTACTTGTGACCTAGCCTCTTCAATAGGTGTACCAATGTTAATAATGTTCTCATCAATTAGATCTTCAATTTTGTGTTTAATCTTCATACATTGATTTGTGGAATGTCCCACACTCTATGATAATCACAAAATCCATTTGCATCAAATCTTATAGATTGAAGTCTAGATAAATCTAATTCTAAAGGTGGAGGAAGTGTAATAAGATTACATTTAATGAGATTTTTTAGTATCACATAAGGAGGTGAAGAAAATTATAGACCAATTTTGGTATACATACCAAAAAATGTGCCTAGTCCAAGAGTCCAATGGAAGCAGTATGAAAAGGATCCTGATGTGCAAGATGAGTTTGTCTTTGTTGGTGATTGGTTTACTATTGATGGATCATTTCAAGAGATGTTAAGATAAATAGTTGGCAAGAATAATACTTCTTCAAAGGTCATGCTCAATAAACACCCTGCTTTTTAACTTGTATCTTCCCCTAGAATGAATAAATTCACGTGTTTCCATTTTTATCCAAGTGGACCATGTTTTATCATGGTTAATTAGATTAGTTTATTTATATTTTATCTTAGATAAGTGCTTTATTTGAATATTTTATTTGTTAGGATAGTTTCCCTGCTTTATGTTATTTCCTTCCCTATTTTTGTGGAGTTTGTTGTCTTCACAAATCAAGAGGTCTCTTATAGTCATGAGTCATGTAGAGAGTCTGGTGTTTGAGCATAGCAGACATGCTACCTAGCTGAGTCGCCAAAGATATTAGCCAAATTTTGGCTCACATAAGGAACTTTTGTCTAGATGTGGTTTGGACAATTGAGTTAGGTTCCTCTTGAAAGAATGATTTGATGTGAGTAGAGTTATGGATGGAATAAGTGGACCAAAGAGATCATGCATCTTGAAATTTTTTTGAAACACTTTAAGTTAAATTAAAGTGTAAATTGTCAATTTATAAAGGATAGGTCTAGAGTTTTAGAGACCATATGAGATGTCAAATGTGATTGGAATGAGTATGGAAGTGCATGTGGTATTCATCTAGTTCTTAATTGTGTTCATCTAGACATTTTGGGTCTAGTGGTAAGAATTATAAGTAGGTAGTTTGATGACATTATCATTTCCATGTGTGGATGAGTCAAGAAGAATTGGTCATATGGTTGTGATAACATTAGTCCCTATAACATATGCACCAAAATTCAGGTCATCTGATGAAATGCATCAAAAGATATGAAGATTTAAAGTTGGCCTCTTAGACAAAGTTCTCTAAGTTTCCATACTAAGCCAATTTGCAAAGGAGCTCAAATAGATCTAAGTGAGCATATTGATGGCATCATATATCACAAGTGTGGTAGTTTATAGAGGAGTTGATCACATGGGTCTATTTATTTTTATGCCTAGAACATATGCACCAAGTTTCAGGTCATCCAACAAAGTGCATCAAAATATATGCATGTGCAAAGTCAACCTCCCAGGCAATTTGACTATGTTTTCTATGACAGGCAAGTAGACATCATACAAAACACATAGATTAGCTCACTTAGACATTTTATAGACACACTTAGAAAGCTATCAAAACCAGTGGATCAAGTAGGTTGAATCTTTGTAGTATCAAGAACATTCCCTACAATTTTGGTGCCTCCATGACTTTTTTACTTCCATATCCAAGCCTTCAAAGTGGGTAACATAATGACAAATGTTCATGTGAGAGTCAAATTAAAACTTGAGCCAAAATCCATTGGAGCTTAAATTTGAAAGTCTCTAGGACATCAAATATGTCTGTGTGGATGTCAAATGATGTTCTCATAGATATCAAATTTAAACATTGTAAAGTAGCCATTAGGTTTTCAAATAGGTCCAACATCAATGGCTCACATTCAATTGTATACCTTGATCCAACAAAGTGAGGCAACCTAACAATGTCAGTGGGTCCCTAAAATATCAATGGAGTGAAATGACTCAAAAGGGTTAGAGGATCTTGATGATGAATACAAAGAGAACAAGTGTCAAAAGTTAGTAGCTCCTAGCAGAAGATTGAGGACTCACATGCATTCATACATCAAGATCTAATGGTGTGAGTAGAGTTAATAAGTCAGTGGATCTACATGACCAATAATAATAAATATAATTTGGCACAATGTAAATGGTCTGAGTTGGTAATTGACATCCAATAAACAAAAGAGAGCTTGAGACATTTTTGACAAAAGTTGAAGAAGTTATTTTAGGCCCATATAAAGAAAATGCATAGAATCTGAGTTCCAAGGCAACCCAAGGTTAAACCAAGGTCAAATTTTAGAGACCAAGCATTACCATTTGAGCTCTATAGAGATAAGATAGGTATTTTAGACATACTTTAGTCAAAGTTTGACATTTTATTTTCAAAATAAGCTTAGGCATTGAGCTGCAAGAAAACCAATAAATGACATTAGTTTTTAGTCCATAGTGAATATGTATTAAAGACAAAGTGTAATAGAATATCTTATCTTTTAGAAGAGTAATTCCATTGAAAATCAAGTATTTATGGTTGCTTGAAAAAAACCAAGTAGGACTCTATCAGTTCTAAGGCATGAAGAATTGGTTCTCATCAACAGATTAGGTGAAAATGGCATGGAATCTTGAGATGAAGACTTGGTAGTTTAACAAGAATCATGGAGCATTAAATTATTTTGTAAATCCTTTGAAATTGTGCCTTCTTGATAAGATCATAACTTATCATCCTCAAGAATTCTAATCCATTAAGAGAAGTTGGACCTTGTTCAATGTTTTCTATCTACTTAGTTCCTTCTCTCTCTCATCCCTTTTTCTATAAATATAGGCTTCCAAGCCTTAAAATGGATCAATCTTTTTAGTATGAATAGACTCTATCAAAATTTGTACTGTAACACCTTTTTATGGAATAAATATTGAATTACATCATTTTCTAAGCTAGATTGAAGTGTGTTTTATGAATTCATATATTGTAGTTAAGTGAATGTATGTTCCTTGTCTATGTATGAGTTTTATCACCTTCATGAGGTGCTTGATAAGTTGTCACAGGTCATTAGAAGTGCAATTTATAGTTTGTTGTTTAGCTTGAAAGTGGACATTTTCCCTCTCATGCTAATTTGATAACTGATTAATGACTTGTGAAATATTTATGTGGGACTAATCTTATTTGGTCTTGATTACATCCTATAGTGTGTTTTGTGCAAGTTTGAGTGATCGAATCATTGGTGCATCACCTCTTTTACATTCTTTCATAAGTTATTGTTAAAATCTCTCTCCCTTTCCAAGTAAGTGCTAGTTTAGGTTTAGTATAGGTGATACATCTAGAAGGAAGCTGGGCTTATTTAGAGGTCTGACCCTATGATAGGTGACCCACAACCTAGGGTCAATCCCATGTTGGGCTAGATTTGAGTAAAATGATTAAACAATCTTCTACTCAGCTAGGATGCAATCTAGTACATTAATAGTTCTAGCACACCCAGAGGGATCAAGTTTTTTTGGTATAATTAAATTTTGAATATTGAGAAGAATAAATTTTAGCAGTAGGAGAGATATACCATCATCAAAAGTTGAAGATTATTTAAGTATAGAGTTCATAGCATCTTTCATAAAAGGTTCTCATGCCAAATATTACAACAAAATCATCAATTAAAGGTACTTATTTTGAACATATTGAATTAGATTCTACTTATTATAAAAGATAAAGATTCAATAGGACAAATCCTTATCCTTAAAATAAACATTTTTCTCCTGGTTATCTTATTATTTTAGTCCAATCTATTGTCCCCATAAGCCAAACCCCTTTTGCTCAAATGGTTATCAAGAATCAATTGTTTGTTCTATGTAATAGGGGTAGTCCCTTGAATTTAGTTCAATATGATGACATTCCTATGTATTCCCTAAAAATTATCTTTTTTCTTTTTAGGAGAATGGGATAAAACTACTACTATTGAGCATATCCAAGATGTTGTCAATCTATGTTCTATTTATAATGTTACTCAATATAATGTGGCTATCAGATTGATTATTACTTACTTCAAGGGAAAATAATTTAAATGGTATAGGAACCATCCATTGAATTATATTTATACTTGGGATGAGTTAGGTCTAGCCTTAGTTAGGTAATTTGATGACAAGTCTGATCATCTATCTTTGGTTGAACAACTGACTACCATACAAAGGTACCTATTGACCAAATTTAACTTTTAGGTCAAATTGGGGCACCCTTAGTAAAAAAATTGATTTTTAGGCCTATAAGGGCATATAATTTATTGTCATGAGATGATTTATAGGTCATTTGATGTCAAATAATGTTGTACAAGCTTTCATCAATTAGTTTCTAGATCCATTTATCATTCTGGGTCAATTTAAGGGTAAAAATAATGTATTTAATGATTTATACAGGTTTATTAGGAAATTTGAAAGTTTAAATGGGTGATGTCATTACCCATGTGTCCTTATAAGTCTTATGAAATTGACATAACTAAAAATATTATAGGTTGTTTAGAGAAAAGTTAGTTTTCCTAAAGAAATAGAAGCAAATAACACTTGTACAACCTCCTTGGGAAGTGTGACACTTGAGAAAGATGGAAATATGTATATTTATATTCAACACACTAATATCCATGATTTAATTGATCTTGAAGTACCATTTTTTTCCCAAAACCATTTTGCTGCATTTTTACCTTTCTTGGTAGATTGAAGTGACACTCAAGTTTTTGCTTGGTACGATCAACAAAAGGGGTTTTATGTTAAATGCTTATTAGAGGTGATATTAAACTTATGGGTATCAATTTTAATATAAATAAGTTTTATAATTACCAACTTTGCTTTATGAATTATTCATTTGAAGTTGAGCTTCCAAAATTGCTTGCTAATCTATGCACCCTTCAAGTTTTGCCTTAGTTTGGAGAAGTCCATACACTTTGGATGATGATATTGGTTTTATGAGATGAGATATATCTTATCATATGATTAAAAATTATTATTTTCATGTTTTAAAGTGATTTTACAAGCCAATAAGCTCAATTTGCAAGAGAATACACTTTTGTGTTATAGACAACCTTGCACCATTTTCAAGATCTTTAGGTTGTAACAATGGCTCTAGGGAGTTGGGATAAGTTACTCTCATATGTTTCCAATTTTATATTTCTTCCATTCATATTCAAATCTCATATTATATATCAATCTCCATGAGTATAGCAACAATTTTCAATTTTCACAGTCTGGTAGCCATTAATGAGTAAGTACAAGTGATCTTATAGATGAAATCACGTTGAAGATAAATTATGACACTTATTTCAGGTGTTTTTAGATGTGAATAAATTTTTTAGGTATGTAGATGAGTTTATAACTCATTGAGAGATAGTTAATACTCATTTTTAACATATGTTTACAGTCTACTTGCATACTAAAAAGATGCACCTACAGATGACTTGGTAGAGAGTCAATGAACATTTTGAGGTGTTAATGTTGATTATTAGACTCTCCTCCAAGTTCTAAGGTGAATAAAAATTCATTATTTACCCCCTTGAAGAGGCAGACTAACAAAAAGAAGGCCAAAATCAATGCTCATTTCATAAATCCACTTGCTACTTGCACACCATATAACCACCTACAGGTGGTCTTAATAGAGGTCAAAAGGTCATTTTAAAGTGTTGGAATAAGCATTTGAAACCTTATTTAGGTCATAAAATGTTTTTTGAAGCATTAAAAACCTATTTTGATTGTTTTTTGGCAAGGTAAAAGTATAGATCACTTTGTAGATTGAGTAGACAAACTTAGGCCTTTTAATCCCTAAATTATTAAAACAGAGGTCTAGAGGATTTTGAGAATAACATATAACATGTCATCATGAACCCCTAATGCATCCTAGTGATCTTATCTCATATTATCTATAAAAAAATAGCCATGCCAAAGATGAGGGTTTGAAGGTATGAAGAAGATGGAGTTTTAGAGTCTCAAACTTGCCAACTCATGACTAAACTCCTTCAGTGATATCTACATGATTGAGTCCTAAATGGTCTTTATCTATCCAAGAGTCATAAAATTAAAGAATGCAAACCATGAATATGTTTCCAATGTCAAGATAAAATTCATGGAAAAATTAATTATCATTAAGAAAGGATAGATAGTCTTGGTTCCTTTTCATAATTTGTAGTCCGTAAACAGTGGAAATGACCACCTACAACAGGGTTTGGAGGCATAACTCAATTTGTGGACTAGAAGTGCATGGACTAGAGGTACACATGAAGGGATGTGAATAATAATATGGAGATGAAAAAATGACATAAATAAAATCAAGGGACTCCAAGGAGTTATAAGGGTGTTGTGTCCTTATTTTCCAAGCTTGAATCACACATTGACACCTATAGCAGGGGTCATTAAGGCAAGGTTCTCAGTCCTCTAAAAAAGCTTAGTCAAGCAAGTCCATAAGTGCATGTAAGATGATTATAGGGTTAGAGTGATGTGTTAAACATATAATCATGTTCTCCATGTCTATGATGAGTTTCATAAATTCTGGGTTAAGGCCCTAACACACCTACAGGATCCAATGAAGTAAAGGAAGGCATGATGTCTCAGTCAACAAAGGCAGTGGAGGCTCATTTAGAAAAAAAGTACATGGTAAGGGCTAGAAAAGGCTATGATGACTTAATAAAGTCTGTGAATGTATGAAACAAACTTCTAAACCCCTCAAAACCCTTTGTATACCACCTACAGTCAGGTGATAACTGAGATAGATAGTGGACTAAGAAATATAAATGTTGGAAATGACTGAGCAAGGTGAAAAATTACATAAAAAAGGCATAAAATGTCCCAAGAGTTTCTAATTTTTTTTTTTCAAATCCTAATCATATTAAGTAACCTACAGACATAGTGTCAAAATTAGTAAACACAGTAAAAACATGCATACTATTTGAGAGTTTAAGGTGTGTACAGAGTATATATGGAAGGTTGTAGTGATGATGAAATTGAGACAACTCCATAGAAGTCATGAAAATATTTATGGGCATCTAAAAATTCAAAGCAAGAAAAAATAAGGTCTGAAACCATGCATACACAATCCACTTGAGAAGGGTTTTCACACAATCTACCTCTAACAAGCCTATTTGAAGGTTTTGAGAAGTTTGGAAGGTCAATTGACCTAGTTAAGGGCTGAAATTTTGTGTAGAGTATCCCTAAAACCTATATAGGCCTTTATAACTTCTATTTTGTCTAGGAGAATAGAGGAAGTACTCTCTATTTTATCTCAGACAGAGGGTACTTCCCCTTATCCATAAGCTTGTAGTTTTGAGAGAAGAGATGACATGGAGCACTTGAAGGATTTCAGGGTGATTTAACAAGTATGAATGAATCTAGGATAATGTGGGGATAACCTCACATATGTGTAAGACTGAGCATAGTAACCCAAACCTACAAGTGTTTTAGGCAATGCCATTAGGCATGATGAAGCCTAGGTCCAAATGAATGGTCAAAACCATTACTATCATGAGATGATATTCTCAATATATTAAATAATTTCTATGGGATGATGTTATAGATTTTTGAGCTTTTATAATATAAAGGAACTTAGTTGAATCCTCAAAACACCAGACATTGTAGTCAGGCTTAGTAGACAAGGTCTAGGCCTAAAGCCCAAATGGAGACTCCATCACACTTTGTCATAAATTAAAATGTTTATGTAAAATAAACCATAAAAGAGTCACTTTTGACTAGAAATCTCACTTAGACTTGCAGGAAGGAGGAAAGCAAAGGAGATAGGTCAAGTTGTGATGCTCATATATTCTTGGAGTTTTTTCATGGGTGAAAAGGGAGTTTAGGGATGTTATCAGGGGTATTTAATTCCATGTGTGTTGAATTTTTATACAATTTTAATGTCAGGGTTTTATGAACCAAGCTTAAGACTCAAAACAAGCCTAAAACCCTACTAAACCCTCAACTAGGACCAATTGGTGAAAATGGAGTTGGATAGATATCCATATGGAATATTTGGACCATGATACCTATTTTAAATTGGAAAGGACTCCCCCATTATAATTCACACCAATATTAGTTGTACAGACTTGTACTAATGAAGGCAAAAATAAGGTGTTTCTCACATGAAGGCTATAGGAAGAGTTAAGAGATGAAAAAAAGTTGGGATGGAATATTAATAATTAAGATAACTCCTAATATTAATTTAATTCCATAAATTAACTTTTAGGTTCCCAAACTAGGTGATTCAACTTAGCCATTCAAATTTGGCATATTACACAAGCTAGGGAGAAGTGTGAAAACTTCAAGAGGATGGAATTTTAAGGTGTACCTAATGATTATAAGGCCATTTAAGGCCTTTAAAATTTTCATTCAATACCTACCATGTATTTTCATGGACAAATAATACAACTTTTGAGGCCAAGTGTGTAGGGTGTATGGAAGGGCAGTTTTTTAGACAGTAAATGATGATGGCTCACTTTTAGAGGTTTTCAGAGGACCAAGAATGAAAAAAATGCATGGAGAGACATTTATTATGTCCCTAACCTAAATTAAAATCATTTATATTTATCCTCATAAGTTATAGGATGTTCAAACATCCCTAATCATGAAGGCAATTGTTTTGTGTAAAAGGAGGAGTTTTGTGCCACTTTGCATAACTTTGATGACTTGAATTGATAATTGTACTCCATAAACTTAAATATATAGACCCATAAATTCTCTCATTAATGGATAATTTATTTTCTTATCTTGACAAGTGTCCTTGTGACTCTTGGACTTCTCTTTCTTTCTCTCTCTCTCTCTCTCTCTCTCTCTCTCTCTCTCTCTCTCTCTCTCTCTCTCTCTCTCTCTCTCTCTCTCTCTCTCTCTCTCTCTCAAACTCTATAAGAGTAAGCCATTTTGGCATGGTATTCTATGCTCCACATGAGTATGGTGAAGCCCTAATAATTTATATACCTTTTGATCAATTAAATGACTTAGTGTTACCTCTTCTTGACTTTTCATAATTTTATTCCAATTGAATGATATATCTTGTTTAGTGAAGACTATGGATTCCTAGCATGTGGTCTCATTCTTTCACTTGAAGTTGGAAAACTTTTCTTGTAGGGCATGTGAAGTGTTTTAGGGGATGTAAAAGTTTGAGTGAGTTATTATTTTAATTAGTGACATTTAAGGCCTCTTTTCTAGTCCTCCTAGTTTTGGACATTCATCCATGACCTCATAATGTAACATTGATGTGAGAAGATGAAGATTGAAGGAGTGAGTGTTTTAGTTTATTTCTTGGTCTCAAGTGTAGAATGCAATTGGTTTGAAGTCATCAAATTGATATGGTGTATCACCTCATTATTTTATATTTTATTTTAGTTTTCTCTCTCCCTTTTCAACCCCAAAATTTAGTAGTAGATTCAATCTTAGGTGGTACATCAAGGGAGCTAGCCCTATCTAGAGATTCACCTCACTCTTTAGGCTATCCACAAGCCTCGAGGTGATTCCATTGTGCCACTTAGATGAGGACAGATTTTAATCTCTTAAAAAGATGAAAATCCAAGTGACAATAGTTTTTGGCTCACCTAGTGGGACTCTTGTTCTAAGAGATTGAGATATTTTTGGTGTTATGTCTCAAAAATCAGCCTTTGAAGTCATCTATTCAAGAATCAATGGCTACTCTGAAGACATATCAGCTGATCAAGTAGCCCAAGATATCCTTTTAAGATTTATGGTAACATATTTATTTATGTTCTTTCCTTCAATGAATATTCATGGCTAATTTTGGTGTTGAGATTTGTCTTACACAAGTTAGTGAAACATATCCATCTTGTCTCAATCCCTGTCAATATGAGCAAGTCATAGGTCAATATTGTCATGATCCTTATCAACCTAAATATGAATTTCAACAGCCTCAATATGATCATATCCAATCCATATGTGATCTTTACCAGTCCTATAGTCAACTTTCTCAATGTCTTGTTCCTAGTCAACCTAATCCTTTCTCCAATCAGCCCATTTCTACCTTCAAACAAGTACTTTTGGGATATTAAAGGTATATGTTGGAGCTTGATACTCTAAGAGGATGTGGTCAAGATATTCCTAATAATTCCATCCATCAAGTGAGAAATGCATTAGAGTTAGTCAAAAAAGAGTGGTACCTATTGAAAGAGCCAATTGGCAAATGCTCACGAGTTATATGCTAAGTGTGAGTGGTTTGATTGCATCTTTAGAAGATAATCTAAAAATTGATGAGAGGAATCCTTACCAAGTTTATCAACCTTAATACCCATTTCCCAAAGTTACCTATTATCCATAAATGACCCCTATTCATGATCCAAATCAAGTCTATCAAAGTCATTCTTTTCCTAATCAATTGGAAGAGAGAGTTGAAAAGAGAAATCTTGTGTTTGAGGCAAATATTGATAGGAAAATTGAGTTGGAAAATATGCATGTGCAACATTCCATTTTGAAATCAAGGGAATTGGAGTTAAAACCCTCATTTCACTCTCACATCGCATCCCCACCACCTCAAAAGGAGAGTCATAATTCCTATGTTCTAAGTTGGAACAAGATAGTAGAATCTTGGGGAAAAAGAGGAGAAAAGTCTTGACAAAGAATGTGAAGTTGAGAAGACTCTTTATCCTATACAAAATCCTCCTACCATTCCTCAAGAAAGAGTTTCTAATCCTAATATCCTAATTTAAAGAAAGATAGTAGAGTCATCGGTTAAGAAAGAAGATATAATCATTGTCCAAGAGTGTGAAGTGGAAAAGGGAGTTAATCCTTTGCAAATCCCTCCCACACTTCCTCAAGAAGCTTCTTATGTTTTATGTCATCCCTTATGCAATCCTTATCCCCATGATTATTCCTATGAGATCCAAGAAAGACTTTTCCAAGAGAGCCTAGCCAAGAAAATTGAAGAGTTAGAGGCCAAGATGAAATTGCTAAGTCAAGAGGTGATGGAAGGTTTAGACCAAAAACAAGATCCTATGCCTAAACACACCCAATACACCCCTCATAAAGAAATTTTTCAAGCCCAATCAGATTGTAATAAATTTATTTTCCTAGGAAGGAAGAAATCCAAGTCATTTTAGCCCAAGGTCTACCTCCCCTTCCTCAAGATCTTCTAAGAAAATCACCTACACTTCACTCTAAATCTGATTTAGAGTTCTATGTGCCACTTCTACCAACTACTTCATATTTTCCACACCCTATCACTCTTTCCATTGGTGGACCTATGGTATGGGAACCTAAAGAGGAGTAGTTGGTTGATGAAAAATTAGAACTCTTGCTTAAATAAAGTTTGCCTCCTTAGAAGCCTCATAGGGCTAAGTCACTAGACTTCAATATGCCTAGTATTGGCACCACCATGAGAGAGAAAGATATGAAGCTTTCAGATTGGGTTGATGATAAATAAGAACTAAATTCTTGTGTTGAAATATCAGATTGTGATGATGATGAAGGGGACTTTCTTTGTGTGGAAGAAGAAGTTTTGGAAGAGGTTCTTTTGGAACCTAAAGAAGAAGATGAAGGAGTTTCCCTTGTTGCTCCTCTTCATGATGATAATTAAAATGAGGATGATGACTTATGGTAGATATTTGAAGACATTTTAAATGAATTTTAAAGACTCAAGGGGAATTCAAATCCTTTGGAGTTGACTACAAGCAATGGTAAGCAAGATGACATGGTTCAAAACAGTGATGTGGACTTGTGGCAACAATTTGAAAACATTTTCAATAAGTGTGAGTCTATCAAGGGATCTAATAATTTTATAGAGCTGATCACGAGTGATGGTAAACAAGATGACATTGTACAAATTCTTATTCAAGATCAAGAACAAATTTCACCTCAGCCTTTGGAAGTCAAGACAGGTCTCAATTTGCCTCAATCTTTCAAGGAACAAGAAATCATTCCTCTTGAGATCATGCCTACAAAGAAGATGAAAATTCACCATGAGATGAAGAGTAGGAAACAATATAAGGTATGCATACAAGGTCAAGAGGAATATGTCTATATTGGATACCTATTTAAATATGGTTCACTCAAGAGAAAATCTAATGAAATTCCAAGGGATAGGTTTGATCAATTAAGTGTTCAATCAAAAAAGAAGCATACTTGACAACATCATCTATCTCATGCAAAAAAAGATTCAAAAAAATTCCCTTTTGATCCTGTAAAGGGAGGTATGACTGGTTGTTAGTTGTATATAATATTTTTTTTCAATTTACCATAAGTGCTTAGAGCACATGTGTGTGTCTTATGTGTTTATTTTCTTTGTTGTGTGTGTCTTTTACTTTGTGTGGTAGAGGTAGTCATTAGTGTCTTGTTTTGGTCAAAGGTTTATGGTCAATGGTCAAGGTTATCTTATTTGTCTTATTCCCTAGATGACTCCATAAGCCCAATGGACTAGTAAGGCTACTAGTCTAGTTAGTATAGCAAGCATACTACCCCTATAAGTCACTAATTTGTTGACCAAATTTGACTTTTAGGTCGAATTGAGGTACCCCTAGTAAAAAACTTGATTTTTAGGACTATAAGGAGGTATAATGTATTGTCATGAGATGATTTATAGGTCAGTTTATGTCAATTAATGTTTTAATATCTTTGGTCAATTAGTTTCTATGTCCATTTATCATTCTGGGTCAATTTAAGGGTTAAAAATAGCACATTTAATGCTTTATACATATTTATTGGGAAATGTGAAAGTGTCAATGGGTAATTTCATGCCCAATGTGTCCTTATAAGTCTTAATAAATTGACATAACTGAAAATATTATGGATTGTTCAAAGAAAAGTTAGTTTTCCTAAAGAAATAGAAGAAAATGGCACTTATACAGCCTCTTTACGAAGTGTGCCACTTGGGAAATATGTAAATATGTCTATTAATCTTTCCAAAACTCATATCCATACTTTAATTGATATAGAAGTTCCATTTTTGGCCCAAAACCATTTTGCTGCATTTTTGTCCTTGGTAGATTGAAGTGACACCAAGAGTTTTGGTTGGTACGGTCATCACAATGGGTTTCAGGTCAAATTGTTCTAGGAGGTGATAGTACACTCAATTTTATCCATTTTAATAACAATAATTTTTATAATGATCAATTGTGCTTTATGAATCATTCATTTGAAGTTGAGCTTCTAAAACTACCTGTTAATCTATGCACCCTTCAAGTTTTGCCTTAGTTTAGAGAAGTCCATGCAATTTGGATGATGATATTAGATTAAAGGTATGTGATATCTCTTCTTATATGTTTCCCCATTCTTAATTTCTTGTTTAAAAATGACTTGACAAGCCAATAAGCTTAGTTTGCAAGAGAATACATGTTTCTGTGTTATAGACAACCTTACACCATTTTCAAGATATTTAGGTTGTAACCATGGATCCACAGAGTTGGGATAAGTTCCTATCACATGTTTAAAATGTGATATTGCTTCCCTTTTTCTTCCAATATCATATTCTAAATCAATCTCCATGAGTATAGCAGCCATTTACAATTTTCACAGTCTAGCAGTCATTAATGAGTAAGTACAAGTGATCTCATGGATGCATTCACATTAAAAATAAATTTTGACACTTTTTTTAGGTGTTTTAAGATTTGATAACAATTTTAGGTATGTATTTGATTTTATAACTCATTGAGAGATAGATAATAATCATTGTGAACATATGTTTATGGTCTTCCTGCATACTAAAAAGATGCACCTATAAGTGACTTAGCAGAGAGTCAAGGAACCTTTTTAGGTGTTAATATTAATTATTAGACTCTCATCCAAGTTATAAGGTGAATCAAACTTCATTATTGACCCCCTTGAATAGGTATAATATCAAATAGAAGGCCAAAATCAATGCTCATTTCTTAAATCCACTTACTACCTACACACCATATAACCACCTACAAGAGGTCTTGACAGAGGTCAAAAGGTCATTTTAAAGTGTTTGAATAAAAATTTTAAACCTTATTGGGGTCATATAATTTTTTTTGAAGCATGACAATGCTATTTGGATTGTTAGTTGGTAAGGTGAAAGTATAGATCACTTTCTATTATGAGTAGACAAACTCAAGCCTTTTAATCCCTAAATTATTAAAACATAGGTCTAGAGGCTTTTAATAATAACATATATCATGTCCTCATGAACCCATGATGCATCATAGTGATCTTATCTCATATTTTATAGCACAAAGAATAAACATGCCAAATATGAGGGTCTGAAGGTATGAAAAAGATGGAGTTTTAGAGTCTCAAACTTGCCAACTCATGACTAAACTCCTTCAGTGATATCTACAAGACTAAGTCCTAAATGGTCTTTATCTATCCAAGAGTCAAAAACTTAAACCACTCCAACCATGAATATTTTTTCAAGGTTAAGATAACATTCATGTCATAATTAATAATGAAGAATAAAGGATAGATAGTCTTGGTTCCTTTTCATAATTTGTAGTCCGTACACTATTGAAATTACCACCTACAACAGGATTTAGAGGAAGAAATCAATTTGTGGACTAGAGGTATACATGAAGAGATGTGAATAAGAAAATTAAGATGAATCAAATGAATTAAATCATATCAATGGACTCCAAGGAGTTATAAGGGGGTTGTGTCCTTATTTTCCAAGCTTGAATCACACATTGACACCTACAACAATGGTCATTCAAGTAGGGTTCTCAATCCTCTAAGAAAGCTCAATAAAGTAAGTCAAAAATATGCATGTAGGATTATTGAAGGGTTAACATGATTTTTTTAACCTTTAAGAATGTTCTCCATGTCTATGATGAGTTTCCTAAACTCTTGGTTAAGGCCCTAACACACCTACAGGATCCAATGAAGCAAAGGAAGGCATGATGTCTCAGTCAACAAGGGAAGTGGAGGCTCAGTTGGAAAAAAAATTTATGGGAAGGGATATTAAAGGCCATGATGACTTAAGAAATTATGTGAATGTATGAAAAAAACTTATAAACCCCTTAAAACCCTTTGCATAGCACCTACAGGTAGGTACTAATCAAGACAGACAATGCACTAAGAAATCTAAGTGTTAGAAATGACTGAGCAAGGTGAACAAGTACATAAAAAAGGAATAAAATGGTCCCAAGAGTTTCTAAATTAGTTATAAACATTTTTCAAGGCCTAATCATATGAAGTCACCTATAGGTATAGTGTTAAAGTAAGTAAACATAGTTAGAAAATGCATACTATTTGAGAGTTTAAGGTGTGTGCAAAGTATATATGGAAGGTTGTACTAATGTTGGAATTGAGACAAATCCATAGAAGTAATGAAAATATTTATGGGCCTATAAAAATTCAAATCAAGTAAAAATAAGGTCTCCAACTATGCATACATTTTCCACTTGAGAAGGAATTACATATAATCTAACTCTAACAGGCTTGTTTTGAAGGTTTTGAGACATTTGGAAGGCTAATTGACCTATTTAAGGGCTAAAAACATGTGATGGTAATCTTTGACCCTTGAGTTGTGATTGCACAATCGGTATTAGATATAGGACCATGATTGATAACAAATGATGGTAATAATGGGGGACCAAATAGGATAAGTCCTGGTTACTAGTGCACTTGTGCATGGTCATGAGGAAATGATGAGTTATAGGTATAGGGTCCAAAATTAGTAATCCCTAATTCTTGGTATGCCTGTATGCAGTCCCAAGTCAAGGAAGGATTATCAATGTAAGTTGGTGGATTTTCACTATTTATGTAGAGTATCCCTGAAACATATAGAGGCATTTATAACTTATATTTTGTCTAGGATAATAGGGGAAGTACCTTATGTTTTGTCTCAGATAGAGGGTACTTCCCTTTATTCATAAGCTTATAATTTTGAGAGAAGAGATGATAGGGAGAACTTGAATTATTTCAAGGTGATTTGAAAAATAGGAGTACATCTATCATGATGTTGGGAACACCTCACATAAGGATGAGACTGAGCAGAGTAACCTAAACCTATAAGGGTTATAGACAATACCATTAGGCATGATAAAGCCTGAATCCAAATGAATGGTCAAAACCATTGCTAGCATGAGATGAGATTCCCAAAATGTTTTATAATGTATATGGGATGATGTTAGATGTTTTTGATCTTGTATAATGAAAAATAACTCAGTTTAATGCTTAGAATACCAGATGTTGTACTCAAGCCTAGTAGATAAGGTCTAAGCCTAGTGCCCAAATGGAGATTCATCACACTTTTGCATAAAGTAAACATGTTATAATATTGTAAAATGTTTATGTGATCATATTAAACGTTTTAGAACAATTTTTATGCATAATAAATCACAAAAGATTCACTTTTGAATAAAAATCCCACTTAGACTTGCAGGATGGAGGAAAACAAGAACGATAGGTCAAGTTGTGATGTTCATATCTTATTGGAGGTTTTTCATGGGTGCCAAGGGAGTTTAGGGATGTTAGTATGGGTATTTAAGGCCATTATTTTTTAATTTTTATACAATTTGGATGTCAAGTTTTTATGAACTAAGCTTAAGACTCAAAACAGGCCTAAAACCCTACTTAACCTTCAACCAGGACCAGTTTGTGAAAATGGAGTTGGATAGCTATCTATATGGCATATTTGTATGATGATAAATATTAAAACTTATAAATTACTCCAATAATATACTTCACACCAAGATTAGCTATACAAACATCTACGGATGGAGGCAAAAATAAGGTTTTTTCTCACTATTTTATGTGTTGTGAAAGCTATAGGAAGAGTTAAGAGATGAAACATAGATTTAATGGAATATTAAGACTTAATATAACTCCCAATATTCATTTAATTCCATAAAAATTTTAAAGGTTCCCCAATCATGTGATTCAACTTAGCCAGTCAAATTTGTCATGTTTCACAAACTAGGGAGAAGTGTGAAAGCTTCAAGTGGATGGCCTTTTAAGGTGTCCCTAATGCTTATAAGGACATGGATGGAATTTAAACTTGTAATTAAATCCTTCCCATGGATTTTCATGGGAAAATGATGATAATTTTGAGGCTAAGTGTGCAGGGTACATGGAAGGGTAGGTTTCTAGACAACATATGATGATGGCTCACTTTCAGAGGTTTCCAAAGGACTAGGCATGCAACCAATACATTTAGATGAATGTATGATTTACCTAACTCTAATTAAAATAATTTTTAATACTATTAATTAGTTATAGGATGTTCAAACAACCCCAATCATGAAGGTAGTTTTTTTGTGCAAAAGGAGGTGTTTTTTGCCACTTTGCATAACTTTGATGACTTGAATTAACAATTGTACTTCATGACCTTGCATATTTTTCCACATAAATTATTCACATGCATGGATAAATTATTTTATAATATTTACAAGTGTCCTTGTGAGCCTTCGACTTCTCTTCTTCTCTCTTTCTCAAACTCTATAAGAGTTAGCCATTTTGGCATGGTATTCTAAGCTCCACTTGAGTATGGCAAAGCTCTACCCATTTGTATACCTGTTGATCTATGAAATGACTAAGTGTTACCTATTAATGACTATTAATAAGTGTGTTCCACTTGAATTATGAATCTTTTTTATTAAAGACTATGGATTCCTAGCATGTGGTCTCATTCTTTCACCTTGTTTGCAGTTGGAAAACTTTTCTTGTAGGGCATGTGAAGTGTTTTAGGGGATGTCAAAGGTTGAGAGAGTTATTATTTTAATTAGTTCCATTAAATTCCTCTTGTCTAGTCCTCCTATCTTTGCAAATTTATCCATGACATCACAATGTATCATTGATGTGAGAAGATGAAGATTGAAGGAGTGTGTGCTTTAGTTTGTTTCTTAGTCTCAAGTGTAGAATGAAATTGGTTGGAAGTTGTCAAATTTATTTGGTGTATCACCTCCTTAGTTTATATTTACTTTAAATTTTATCTCTCCCTTTTCATCCCCAAAGTTATTATTATATTCTATCCTAAGTGGTACATTAAGGGAGCTAGTCCTATCTAGAGATTCACCTCACTCCTTAGGCTGCCTACAAGCCTAGAGGTGATTCCATTGCACCACTTGGATGAGGAGAGATTTTCGTCTCCTCAAAGGGTAAAAATAAAAGTGACAATAGTACCCCCATGAATTCATGTTTTATTTTAACCTTAGATTCCAAAATACATGGACTAGGATCCTTGTATTGGTTAGACCTTCTATAGAGTATACATTTTTGTACTATCTTAATGTCTTTATTTTTTATATAATTGTCATGATACAGTCTATGGGTGGTAATACCTTACCAAATTATTATGAAATTATTATAAAAGTATAAATATCTTAATATAAGATGGTAAACTTGATCCAAAGCCTCTAATGCCCATATTCCCATAATTTCAACCTATCCCTCCTCCTCAAGTTCCCTAGATTCCATCTGTAGCCCCTATTCAATCCCTAAAAGTCCAAGTTGTAGCCCTTCCTAATCAAAGTAATGATATTGGTGATCTGAAAATCATGTTACAAGCTTTTAGAAATGATATTATTCAAATCAAGAGACATCAATACCAAGGTAGACCTTATCAATAACAAAACTAGAACACTTATCAGTATTTCAATAAACAACGACCCCTTTATGATGCTATCAATGTTAATATGCAACCTTATCAAAACTAAGGATCCATAACCCAAACTAAGCCATATGCATCCCTTGATCCTAATGTACCTTCTATTTTAAAACTTATTATTCCTCAAAATAACTTGATGCAAAATCTAGGTTGGCAGCCTTCAAATCCAAATGACACTCAAAATCAAGTCTTGGTATCACAAGATATTATTATGCCATAAATGACACAGGAAGAGTTGTCTCTTCAAGGTGGTAAATATTAATACATGAATATGGAATTACAAATATAATCTCCAAAAATTCTAGGGCAGCCTGATGCTATCAATGTTAATTGGCAATAAGATGATCACATTGCATTCAACCAAGTTGGTGAAACTAGCGACACAAATGGTCAAGTTACATCTCTGACTAGAGCTAAAATAAGAGTAGTTGAGGAAGCTCAAGATGTGAGTAATACTTCTAGTGTTCCTAATTTTATTTCCAAGAGTCGCAAAGATCAACTTGATATTCTTATTGATAAAAGATTCAGAATATAAAGGTAGTGAAGATTTCCTAATTGCCTCTAACTAGAGAACAACTAGCGGCTCAAAAGTTATAGCCAAAGGTTAGTGGACCATAATTAAATATAATATATCGAATGAAGAAATAAAATGTTATAATTAGCTTGTGGGATTCCCTTTCCATTTCAATGAAAAAGGATATGCTTATTTAAGAGCTTTCAGATCTTAAGGTCTCTAAAAAACCAATTGAAAAATAAGGAGTTATCTTGACCAATTCAGGTCAACAAATCAAGAAACTTTATTAGTATATACATAACATGACAAAGGTGGACAAAACCAATTTTAAATCAAACAAAACCCTTCCCTTTTATCTTTCTTTGATAGTTGGTGACTATTTAGTCCATAATTGTATGGTAGATAGTGGAGCTAGTAACACTAACATGCCCAAATAAATTGCAGACAAACTTGGTACTATCTAAGAGATAAATACAAAGGGAGTATTGAAATTATAGGGGTCACCAAAAAAGATAGTGGGAATAATAAAAGATATAAAATTGACATTACATGCTTATCCCAATGTTATTATTCAATAAGATATAGTTATAGTGGACTTGCCTCCCTATTTTTCCATATGTCTATCAAGAGACTTTACTTCAAATATTAGAGGATATTTGTCAACTAATTGGACCTAGTTAATGTTCATAACTAGGTATGGTATCAAGTTGATAATATGTTTTGAACCTATTACAAGATTTCATTTGAAGCCATATTTCCCACATATGGTAAATACTAATTGTGTTGTCTCAAATAAGGTACTAGAAAATAATGAGGTAGAATCTGAATCAAGTGCCCTAAGCTAAGAACCCTGAGAACCTAATAATACTGATCTTGACAACAAGTGAGTGAAGGAAGGCCCTCTAGAATCTATGACATATCTTTGATGTAGGGGTCTCTTTAATAATGGTATTTGTGGGAGAGTATGCATACATGTAAATATTGTAGGATTAGACCTCAAATGCATTAGTGGATCTACTAAACTCTATGTTGTATCAATAAGAACTATGTTCTGAGCTAAAACTAGTAACTATGCTATATCTGGTAAATGTCTTAGAACTATAACTGGTAATTGAGTTAGTGTATGTGATACAATTATATATGGAATAGGTAGAGGATACTCATATGGGAGACCCTCAAATTTGACCACCTAATTTATGTGTATGTGTTTTAGGCATCTTTGCTCTTTGGATGGGATGGTTCATTGATTATGTATCCATGGTCTACTTAATAACATATCAAGCATGCCTACACTAAGTAATATTAAGAATCAAGTGGCTATATGTGTTGGTCTTGTTGGTTCCTGGGATTGTATCAAAATAATTAAGCCCCTATTAGTGAAATTGTTCAAGTTTGGCCTAAATTGCATATTATAATGTGTGTCTTAACCTCACTCTCTATCATAATAGGTACCTATCTAACATCAAAATCCATGAGAATATGACTAAGTCCCCTATATTGATTTGTGTGAAAGTGAATGATTATCCCCTAGGGTGTTTAAGGCCATTTATGGTAGATGAAATTTGTTTTAGATTGCATGAATGTGATGTAGGATTTTCTCCAAACTCAATTTGTAAGGGCTCTAGATTCCTGGGTTAGAAATCTGTATTGCACCTTTGGGGTGTTTTTTTGGCTAAGGGGAGAGATCATTTGATGAACTAAATGATAAGTATGTGGACATCTCTAGAGAGCTCCCTATAAGGCTTATGCTCTTGCATAGTAATAAAATATATTTAGGGGATGGAAGAATATTACACTCCTCTTAGGACTGATTGATGATGAAAAAGGTAAAAAGATGGTCAAGAGCCCAAGCAAGCATCTATGTCAAACACATGGTATCATCTCAAAATCATTTTGGTTTATGTCCTCTTTTCAAAAGGTTGTCTCACTTACTTCAAGGTGAGAAAAAGGAAGGAGACCTCTGAGGCCCATAGCACTTAAATTCATACCACGTGGCATTCACTCAGGGATTTTTAGTCTTTGGGCCCCTTTGAAAACTTACCTCATCTATCTTTAAAAGAGGAGGTACAAGGAGCTCTCGATGACCCAAACATTAGGATTGGCTAAATAAAATCATGACACATGGCACTCTTATGGGAGATTGAGACATATTACATTAGGATACCAAGGAGAGAAAAAAGGTGAGGAGGTAAAAAAGTCCCCAAGACCTAAGTGTCCAAATGTCCAAGGCATAAATATAGATATGTGTTAATTTTGTATCCCAAGAGGAGGGTTCAATATGTGTTTCACCTTCACACCAAAGGATATGATGAGTAGGAAGGTGAAGATGCTCATGAAGGCTCAATGAGCATCAAAAGGTGGACTTTTTCTTAGATAGATCCATGTGTCCCAAGGAGAATAATCTATCTAGAAAAGGAAGCAATATCTTGTTTCCCTCCATTTTTCAAAAAGGGATGCTTGAAGTAATCAATGTGATAGATGGTTATTAACTATTTCACTCTAAGGATTTAATGGTAACCCTAATTTCATAATGGGGAAGGTTATAACTAAGTATTTTTCTTCATTTTTATCCACCTTTTACATCTAAAACTAATGCTTGTGTTATTAGGTGACTTGCAAATCAAAGAGGCATGCAGTAAGAATAGAAATTATAGTGAATCCTTCAAAGGCCTTCTCACTCCAAGTGCATGCTAATCTATGTGATTACCAATAAGTATCCTCTGAGATTATTTTCTATTGTTCGTAAGGGGAATTCTAGGGTGTTTGAGATTTTGTCACCAAGAGGGGTCCATTCTAGTTTTAGCAGCACTGCACCATGTGAATTAAGAAAAAATGGCTTCATCATCCACTCTAGTAAATATAAATATCACTTCCAACCTTGATGGGATTAGGGATACTGATGTCCAAGGGTTAAAGTTTTCTTCCCTATTAAATTTATTACAAAGGTCAAATCCCCTTGAGGCTTGTTTAATTTGGGTATGAGTTATATAGTTCCTACAGTAGAATTTCATCTAGCAGCCTTGTACCTAGAGTTGGTTATTACATGTGCTAAGGTATATCACCCATATACCAGAACTGTGCTTGATGGAAGTCAATCAATTATCTATTCATTCAATCTTGAAGCTCTCATCACCATGCTTGGGATACCACCACAACTTGAAAGTATCACACTGACCTTGAAATAATACCAATAATATGTAGAGGAAAATGACAAGCTGGTATCGGAAATCACAAATTCTATTTAGCTCACTAAGAAGAGAACAAAAGTCTTGAGGATGACCAAAAACCTCAAGCTAAGAAAATTTAAAGAGATACCACAATATGTTATCACCATGGTTTCTAGAATCTACAAGGTACCTACTGTAGATAAGTTTGAGCCATGGATGTTTTTGATCCTTATATGCATGTTGGAGGGACAAAAAAAGATGGAGTGGGATTCTATCTTCAGTGAAAAATTGCACAATTAGATGATGTATTTACATAGTTCTATCTCCTCAAAAAATGCATTTGAAGGTAATTTTTACATGTCCTCCTATCTAATGTACAACCCAGTCCATAATAGAGACTTCCTAGGGCTTATTAGAAATCCCTCAAGACTAAGAATAAATGAGTTATACCCTGAGATGACTTTGGAGGGCTTCAGGAAAAATTGGGCCAAGGATTAAAATTATTTCCTTAATGTTATAATGAGTGTACTTTTTCCCTTACAAAGCCTAAATAGATCGACTAGGGAGGTAATTGATAGATATGGCATGACATACATTCAGTTTTGCACATTCATATATATTAGGGTGAGTGGTTATGTAGGGTCACCTCACAAGTTGCCTTGATAAGTGGAAGACCAGGTTGCAATCATGGAACTATGTAGGTAGATGGTGCCTCACTATGAGATGATCACTATGAATAAGATTAATAATCCCTTCAAATTCCTAGTATAGATAAGATATTATACATGTCCTTCTCTATCTAGATCAAAGGAATTAGAACAAGAAATGGGATGGTACCAAATTGAAAAGATGTTTCCTTGACCAAATTAAAAAATAAGGTGGTTGGTGAATGCTACTATAGGTTTAGATATGCATCCAACACATTACAAGGACATTTGATCCAATTGCATAACTAAGGAGTAAGTGACAAAAATAGATTATATGAGGCTCACTATGTAAGATATCATTACGTATGGAATAGTTACTATCCCCATAAACATGGTGGATGATAAAGTGATAGTGTCAACATCATACACTAAGAATAACATTGAGATGTAGCCCATATCACAGGTGGAATTCACTATCCCAAAAAATGACTCAGTTATATGGAAGGATCATCTAATTATGGGAATAACATTTGGATGGTTGAAGGCCCAAGGGGTGGACCTTAGTGCACATGATACCCCTACCCTCTAGGATTTATGAAATGCCAAATATCTTAAGGCACTCCTTCCTCCCTACATGGTAATCACATAGGCTTGGAAGTGACAACAAAGGGCAAGGGGAAGAAGCCAACAAGTGATATTGGTTTCACTAAGCCAGTTAACATTGAAGAGGTTACAACATCATAATATAAATTAAGATTGTAATTTAATAAACTAACTAGTTTGGTAGATAATTGAAGCAAGATTACACTAGGGAGGTATAACTTATTAGTGATAATCCCATATCCATTACTATCGAGGGAGCTCGTTCCATGATAACTGGATCAACCACCATGTCAGCTACTCAACCTAAGAGGCCACCAGTAATAGACCTCCTCCCAAATATTTATACAAGGAAGAGCTTGGGAGAGGATGAGCCAGAGCAACCAAGGATCAAGAGGCCTCAGAGGATGTTGGAACCTCTAGTGGTGAGCCCCATGAAGAGAAAAGAGGTTTTCATGAATGTACCTCCAAAGCTATTATCATAGAGCCCTAAGAGGACAAATCCTCATATGACCATAAAGTAAGAGATATGAGTGATGATGAAGACATTCTGATTGTTGAAATAATAAAATGGTGGATGGCATTTATCCCTCCCCTAGTGAAAAATAGACAAAAAACTCCAAGGGAAAGGCCACAGACTTTGGTTAAAATTCTAAAAATAAGGTTATTTGGGCCACAAGTACCCTCTGGAGAAGGCAAAGGTGATGAGGAAGACATATTGGCCCCAAATGACCCTTTGTCCTTTGATAACATGGTACAAGTTGGTGTTGAGGTGGCCACACAAGCTCATAATCTTCTTGAAAGGGGGATAATCTCCTCGAATTTAGAGACATTTATTTAAGATGTTCTTACCCAATCACCAAGACAAGATAAGAAGGGTGAAATAGATTGTGAACAAGAACCTAAGGAAAATTTTTTAGATGAGCTAAGGTAAGGAAGATAAGCGCACACTAGTAGTGAAAATGTGGAGACACAAAGGGTTGAGCTATCGAATGTCACAGTGGCTATTAGAATAACATCATAGGTCCTTCCCATTTTAATGGTGATAAGTTCAGTACTAGGAGGGAAGATTGGTGTTGAATAGGGTAGGGGATCAAACCTAAGAATGGGTACCCCTACCCCTTTAAATGTAAATAAGGAATTAGACTAAGCTAATAAAGTTACTAAGATTAGACCTTCTATAGGTACTACTTTCATTGAAGTGCCTTGGGGTCTCCTTAAATCAAGGTCCATGATCCTGCTAGGCGTGAAGGTGTTGAGGTCATGATTGGTGAATAATCACCCAAAGGCAATAAGAAAGACACCATAGCCTCTTCCTAGGGTCCCCAACCAAGTGTAGAAGATAAATTAGTTGTGGTAGCATCTACTCAACCTGTAGATCAAGAAAGCTCTATTGATAGATTGCTCTTGGAGTCCTAGCAATAGCTCATGATAAATGATGAAGTCTTGGAGTGGATTGAATCAGGAAAAGAAGGGGAAGGAGGAAATAATTAGTGGAATGGTGAGTCAAATAGTGATGATGAAATCAAGAAAATTTTTCTAGGCTCACACCCTAATCCTATAACACTCCCCTTGGCTAATATTTCAATGACATCACCACCTAGTGCATCAAGGCCAGCTTTAAGGTCCATGACTCCAATGGTTTTCCAGACCAAACCCCTTCTATGGGTTCAATAATAAATCAAGGAGAAACACATCATCATGAGAAAGATGGGGGATATAGATGTGATGAAGATAGCTCAAGAATACAAGGCCAAGCCCTCCAAGAAGGCCAAAACACACTCATAGACCACTTTTACTAATGTTGGGGAGAGGACACATGATATAGCCATTCCTCCACTGGGAGCTACAAAAAAAAATGATCCCCTTAAAAGTTATATGATGTATAGATATGATTTGGGGGAGCCATTGAGAAATGAAATCAAACACAACTCATAGGTCTTGGCTAGTATGGTGGTGCATCATATGGACAAAGACAAAGCCTCTATGGAATATCTCAAGGCAAAAAACTTGGCTATGATCTAGTACTTGTAAAATTTACTGAGTGATCCTAGAGTAGAAATTCTAATTGCTAGTGAAACCCTAGCTAGAATAGTTTTCTCCTTGGATACACTCAATTTTAGCCACGATGAAGAATTGAAGACCAAGGGATGGGTGATAAAATATTGGCAACAAGACTTGATATTTTGGGCCAATAAAGTGATAAATTTAGCACTAGAATGTCTTGATGACATACTAGATAAGCAAGGAGATTGCAACTCCTAGGTGTTTATGTACAATGCTGATATCAAGCATTGGGAGACACTTAAGCCAAAATTGGATTAAATCTACAATATGGGAAATGATGCTTTGATAGTAGAATAGATCATTTCCTCTAATGATCATAAAAGGTATAGAGAATATCAGTTATAAATAAATCATATGCTAATGATGTTTAAGGAGGGCATTTTGACTTAAAAGGTGAAGAACAATATCTCAAGATTGTGAAGATAAAGATTAAAGATGCTCTAAGAAATATGGTAAACCTTGATGATGCAATTGACATAACAAAGGTGACATTGAATAGTGATCTACATAACCTCATTGATGTACCTCATGGATCTTTCAACATCTAGAAGATAAGAGGATTGGTGTCACTTGAGAAATCCTACAATCAATTGAAGGCATTAGTCAAAA
This sequence comes from Torreya grandis, assembly GCA_037957365.1. NCBI lineage: Eukaryota > Viridiplantae > Streptophyta > Pinopsida > Cupressales > Taxaceae > Torreya > Torreya grandis. The sequence goes on along the minus strand of JARHVA010002798.1, from coordinate 1,090,353 downwards.
AGAAGCAGGTAATATTTCATAAGACCACCAATTTGCTAGAGGAATTATAAACAAAATTCAAGTACCAAGTGGGTCTAGAACAAAATATTCTTACCACCATGATTGGAGGGTTTATGACATATAAAAATAGGTTGGTAAGTGACTTGGTCATCAATGCTGATTCTACAACATGACTGCTTGTTTTTGTTTCCTTTGAGCTAGCATCAAGATTCTCTTTCTTTCTTCTTCTTCTCTTAATTTATTTCCCCCTCTTTCCCTATTTAGAAATTATTATACATCACCTGTTAGTGCCATGTCCTTTTCTAGAATATTCTTCGTAGTTGTTTGATAAATGAAAGGGACATTTTGGTTAGTTGCACAAGTGGACAAAGGTTTGTTTTTTCCCTTGTCAGATTGCTCTCCATGTGGCTAACAGAAAACATTCCACCAAGGTGGAGTATCAACCCATCATTTTCACTTGAGCACATGCATGATCCTTGGAATCATATTTGTGACATCTCGCAACAAACTCCAAGCCCGTGAAGGATTCTTCTAGTTGGAGCATCTTTTTGGGATATGCCAAGTATGGCTAAAAAATTGTATAAGTAAAAGAGGTCTATTCTTTTACAAAGGTTGGTCTATCAATTTTTTTTTGCTTCTAGAGCTATCACTCGAGAGAAGTTCTACCTGCATAATTTCTTTGGTGCCAAATTGGTTTCAATTATAAAACCATTGGCAAGCTTTGAGAGTGTTTGAAATGTTCCCTTATTACAGAGATGGTTTGTAGTGTTCATGTTGTATAATTTCCATTACATGTTATATATAATTAAGATTCAGCTAGATAATGAAGTATGCTTGTGATTTATTACTCTTTCCTATTATTGAAGTGTAATGGTCTTTTTCACGTTCTTGGAAAATTGGTGGTCTTGTGTATTCTTTTTATGGTAGTAATCTGAGGATTATATAAGGAATATAAAATCATTTTAGCTTTGAGATTTGGAGTAGAGTGCTAATAGTATTTTCTAAGGGTAGTCTTAGGTTTATGAATTTAGTAGGAAGGAGTCCTTGAATGGTTGCTCATAGTACTACTTGCAAATCCTTTTGAGGAACCTCAAACATTGATTATTCCATTTTTTCTTGAGATGTAGAAGCATTTGTTAAGTGGAAATAATATAGATATTAGATGAATTTATTCATACTCACTTAGAAACTATCCACATCTTTGTATAATTAACAAACCTTATTCTTCCTCACATAAACATCCACCGCATATCTAAAATGTTGTGTATAACAGATGCATAGATTTCCTCACATTTAAAATGTATATGTGATCAATGATTTAATGCTTGAGTGTTGCAACCATATCATTGGGATTTTGATTTGATAAATGTTTCACTTGATGAATTATGCAATCATCTCCCTTATCAGTCCTTAATAGTTTGTGTCTGGTTTAGATTATTTGTTCATTTTGTGTGACAACCTTGCTTGGGTGGATTGAGCATTGTTGGTTATGTTATAATTATATGTGTAGTCTCATGTACTAATAACCCCCATGGATATTGAATCATGTAATCTATTCATGTGATCAAGCTACCATTCAAGTCCTCTCACCTTGGTCTAGGTAGATCTAAAAGTAACAGGGAATTAACCACCTCCTTTGTACATGACACTTAGTCATTTTCCCTATTCTGGTCTACCATAAATGTTAAACCCCTCCCTAACTACAATGACATTCAAATGGGTCTTTCATTTGTGCTTGCCATCCTCTTTTAAGTATGCAATGCCAGTTTAGAGATGTGTATAATTGGGAACCAACATATTTCTATCACCATTATCAGGGATACGTTCTTGTCACCCACATTGCCGAGGAATCTTACAAAGAGCTATTATTGATCTAAAGACTCCCTATATATGTGTGATATTCTAATTATGCCTATGATCCATCAATGTTGCACATAATCCTAGCCTATTTGATTTGCAATGTTGTGTTTTTTAGAGTTGTATTGATCCCCTTTTGAGACATCCACTTTGTCAAAGTATGTTTCTAAGTGGTTAGGTCAGGAAGAATCAGAGATCCTAATCACTTGATTTTTTGGGAGTTCTTATAGGATGGTGAGAGAAGGTTATCTTGTGAATCCTCCTACTATTATTACAATTGTCTTGTTAATTTAACCATCAACTAGTCTAGTTCCTAGTTGAATATGTGTTTAGAATAAGCTCTAAAGGTTGATATTCTAGTTTCTTCACAATTATTAGCATAAAATTAAACTATTATATGTTAGAAGGTGTCTCAACCCTTTTGATCATTATTTTAAATTCAATGTCTATGTCTCATGTCTTGATTAAGATTTGGTACTAATTGGACTTCACATGTATCATGATTATGAATTGATGTGTTGATATTTTACTTTATATAAGTGTGTTTATAGTGGCAACTCCAAATCTTGTCTCTCTAGTTTTCATAAGACCATTGCCTACTATTGCTTTCATTTTACCAACCCCCAACTCTAAGTGTCCCATTGTTTGAAAAGTTGGAAGGGCTGAGATCATCCTTTAGGATTGAATCATTAAAGCAATTTGTTCCTCCACTACATGCCCCTCAGAGGTAGAAAGGACTAACATGGAAGCTTGTTAAAGGGCCCAGTTCAACTATTGAGATTCATCCTAGTTCTACCAACCTTAGATTATCTGTAGACTAACCCATCATTGAGGATTTCCATAGTTCCTCTAGCACCTCTAATCCTTAAATTCATATATAGTTTCCTACCCCATCCCCCCCAGATCAGTCCCCTATTAGGTTCAGTTCACCTCACTACACAGATCTCATTCCTTTACCATTTTCCCTTGAACTAGTTGCTGAACTAGCCATGAGGTGAAGGGATCAAGATGGGAATGACCATCCTAATTTTTTTGTTCCTAGGTTTAGACCCATAAACTTTGAAGAGATGGAGGGTTACCCTAATGAAGTTCCTAACGAGATAAGAAAATGACTCCCAAAGTTTTAAGGGAATAATGTTGTGACTGGCGATCATAATTTAAAATCCTTCCATAATGTGATTGAAGATTATGAGATATAACATTAGGATGTGTGTATTAAGTTGTTTGTGCACACATTAAAAGATGATGCTCGAGATTGGTTTAATTCCCTTCCCACTAGATGCATTGATTCATGGCAAGAGATGAGAAATGTATTTAGGATTCAATATGGTGAAAGGATAGATCTGATATTTCTCTTGGCTGAGTTTGAAAATATCAAGAAAAATCCTAATGAATGTGTGAAAGATTTTAATACCAAGTTTAATAAGTCCATGATGTAAATGCTTGAAAATATAAGGCCTATTGACACAACCTATTTGATAAAATATTGTGATGCTTTTGATATGAAGGCTACATACTACTTAAGAGATAAAGCTCTAGAAAATTTGAGGTTGGCATTTAACATGGCTATCCAAATAGAGAATAATATCAAGGTTGTGGGGAAGTCTTTAGATAAATAGGTTGATATGAATCTCATCAATATAAAAAAGGCATAATCCACTAAGACCACCAATTTAGAAGAGACTATTAAGAATTTGGCCTATGCTATCAAGGAAATGTCATATAAGCTGGCTAGGGAAGAAAAGGGAATCCCCTAGGTGTCAACCAACCATGAAAGGGATCCAAAACTGCACCAGACTTAGCGAGGCCCTACCTTCCATAATAGAGATGTTGACAAAGGCAAAAGGCCTACATATGAAGATCATCCAGATAAGAACCAAAATAGAGGCACCAAGAAAGAAGTGCTCGATCCTTTAAATACCAAGGTAAATGCATTAAGCTTTGATGCTAAAATTGATTGGTGTGATAGGTGTTTCCTTCCATAGCCACCATGTGATACTATTGAAGTAGTTGATGAGGAACCAAATGAGCATGAGGACACATCATCCAATTATGAAGTATTCATGTTTTATTGCCAAGATCATCAATATGAATTTGGGGAGTCTATAGAGCTATTGGTAGATTCTATGGTTACTAGGTTGTGGAGTGTTTTTGAGTTAGAGTGTGACCCAAAATTTGATTCATATTATGACATTAATGTGGCACAAGCATATGATCTTCATGTGCATGATTTTGACCATTTACATTCCATAATGATCCAAAAGTATACTGAAGGCCATGCCTCAGCTAAAGATAAGCAAATGTTAATTAATGTGGTCACTTCCTAAAGGAGTGAAATTAATTTGAAAAGCAGGCAAGTAGGTGCTATTCCTCAAGACAAGGATCATGTCATTCCTAAGGTAAGAAATGCAAGTAAGGAACCCAAGAAAACTATGGCCACCCCAAAGATTCCCAAGAAAATACCCATTACTCAAAACAATAGGCCTCAAGATGTTCCCATTAAAAGTAATAAGATGCCTATGATATCCATCATCCCCAAGGGTTCTAATCAAGTCAAGTAGAATCCTCCTTTTTGAAGCCCCCCATGATGCATCCTATTCCGTCTCAGCCCAACCCAATTCCTACTTTGAGAAAATGTATTCTGGTAGAAAGTGTTGTTACACTTCCCCAAAATACTCCTTTCCCATCATATAGCATATGTGATATGGCTCAAGTGTTGAGATAAATCAAAGTCATAATGCCATTGGTTAAATTACTATGGATTCGTGAGCATAAGAAGAGAGCTTCCAAGTATTCAGAGTTTGGTGAGAAGACTACTACTAATGATATTGAAATGTCCCAAGTGCTTTCAGATAAAGATGAGGAGTTAGAGGAAGTCCTTAAACCTACTCCAGAGGTGTATTTAGGGATTATATTAGTAGAAATCCAGCTTGGTGTAGAATCATTCTATATAACTTTGATGATAAATGGTATGATTATCCACAATTTCATGTTTGATTTTGGTGCATCTTTTAATGTTATGCCCTTATGTGTCTTGAATGAGCTCGACATGAAGATAACACATATCTTTGGTAAGTGTTATGCTATGGATTCATGAGAGGTACTAATTTTTGGACAAGTTAAAGGGTTGGTTATGCAATTGGTAGTTTACCTTGGCAATTTTTTGAACATAGATGTGGTGATTGTAGATTACCCATCCAAGTGGGAAATGATGTTATCATGGAAGTGGGATTCTAGTATGGGAGGGAGTGTGTAGATGGATATTTATTATGCCACTATTATTTTGGAGGGAAAAATGGTTAAGCTTCATGGGGAGCCTAAGATGTTACACATAATCGAAGACCCTAATCATACCTAGAATTAAGTAATGTACACCGATGTTGAGTTGGGAAACTTTGTTGGGAATATTGATATAGATGAGTAGCCAATAATTATTGATGTAGATCCCAACAAAGAAGATGTGGTTTGGTAAATGTGCTTTGATGGTGCCTACACTAGTGCTAGAAATGGGGCTAGGGTGATCTTTCATACCCCTGATGATAAGAGGTATATGTTCTCCTTTCACCTTGATTTTGATTACACTAATAACACTGTAGAATATGAAGCACTTCTACTTAGTTTAAGGATCTCCTAGAAATATGGGATCAAATCTCTCCTTGTCAAAGGTGATTTAGATTTAGTAGTGAATTAGGTCCATAGTACCTATACCACCAAGAGTAAGTGGTTAAAATAATATCAAAATATGTATGGGATTTGGTTGAGAGCTTAGATGCATTTAATATCTCCTATCATGATAGGGAATTCAACCAAAAAGATGATATACTCACTAGCATTAGAGTTTAGTTTGATATTGTAATCATGAGTCCTCACTATCAGTATCAAGTGGAGATACTTATTTGACCCTCGGTCTTGGATAATATTTGTCACTGGCAAGTTTTTGAGAATGATGATAAAATTAAAATATTCTTGAATTGTGAGATAGAATTCCATGGCTAACTTGTTGAATTGGAGTCTATGGTCTAGATTTGTGATGGAAAAGAAAATTTATTAGGAAAGGAGATCATCCAACTCAAAACAAATACTATCCCTAAGGGACTAGTCAGTTTAGAAGCATCCTTTGATGGGGTAGATAGAGTAAAGTCAAGACATGTATCTATCTCAAGGGATATCACTAAGTGTGATTTGGATTCCCCTAAAAATATGAGAAAGGTATGCTTAGGTACTTACCTTGGCACAAAAAAAAAGAGAGACTATATATGGATGTTGAGGAAGTGCTAAGATTATTTGGCATGGTTTTATTCTAAGCTAAAAGTGTATAGGGAGGATTTATTTCAGCATGTCATTCCCTTATAGCCTAATAATAGGCACTTTATGTAGAAGCAAAGACCAATTAACCCTATATTGGACACTAAGATGTGGGATGCATTAAAGAAGCTAAGGGACAGTGGTATTATTCAACCTAACAAGTACTCATCATGGGTTGAAAATTTGGTCCCTATGTGGAAGAAGAATGGTGATATCTACATCTATGTGGATTTCTACAATCTAAATAAGGCTTCCCTAAAGAATAATTATCCCTTTCCCAACATGGATAACCTACTACAAATTGTCACTAGTTCTAAAATATTGTCCACTCTAGAGAACATCTCAGGTTATAACCAGGTTGTGGTCAAAGAATTTGAAAGGTCTAAAATTAAATTCACCACACCATGGGGCACTGATGTTTATATGAGAATGCATTTTGGGCTAATGAATGTTGGTGCAACATTTCAACGTGCCATGGATGTTGCCTTTTTAAGGATGATTAATTAGTTCATTGTTGTATATCAAGATGATATTACTATGTATTCAAAATATAGGAAGGATCATTTAGAGCACTTAAAGAGGGTATTGATGAGATGTCGAGAGTTTGGTATCTCCCTCAATCCCAAGAAGTGCCATTTTGGAGTACAAAAGGACAAACTATTGGGACATATTATTTATAAAGAGGGTTTTATGATTGAACCTAAGAGATTTGAGGCCATCGATAACGTGCCTATCCCACAATCCAAGAAGGGAATTTAGTTCTTCAGGCAGATTAACTTTGTGAGAAGATTTGTGTCCAATTTTATAGAGATCACTTTGTCAATCACTTCTATGTTGAAAAAGGAGTAGATCATTAGGTGGGAGGAAAGGGTCATGTAAGCATTCAATGAAATTAAGGGAGCTTTAAAATTGACTCCTATTTTGGCTAATCTTGACTACATAAAGTCATTCTAGATTTTCTCTTTTACATCATTCCATATTATCATTGTTGTTTTATTGTAGAAGAATGATGATGGTCATGAACAACCCATAGCTTTATTAAAAAAAGTTATGCAGGGGTCTTGATTGATTTATACTATTATGGAAAAACATGATTTTGCTTTGTTAAAGGTTATTAAGGCATTCAAGTCTTCCATTTTGAGTTCTAATATTTTTATATATCTCCCTCACACCATGTTGAAGGATATTTTAACTCAGACTAATGTTTCCAACAAAAGGTGTCGATGGGTGAATAAATTACAAGAATATGATATAACCATCCAAACTACCAAGTTAGTGCAAGGAATGGGCTTGGCCAAGCTTATGGATAAGAAAAACTTAAAAGTAGTTGAGATGATTAATGTTATTGCCAGCATTAATGAGGCTTTGGGTCAGTTTAGTTTATCCCAATGGTACAGGGATATTGTTTATTATCTACAAAATTCATGTTGCCCCTTGATTTGAATAAGAATTAGAGGAAAAATCTTAAGTTAATATCCCAAAATTACCTATTGTTTGAAAATAGATTGGCATGGAAAAATTTGGAGGGGCCCCCCTAAAATGTGTACTAGAGGAACAAATTACTAGTTTGATTGAGGATTTTGATAGTGGGGTTTGTGGTGGTCACTTTGCACCTAAAGTTATAGCTCATAAGATCCTTAGAGCTGGTTACTGGTTTCCCTCACTAAAAATGTCAGAACTTTATAGGGAGAATGAAGGAATTTGGTTCTCTCCATTTACATCCTGTTACTATCAAAGCCCCATCAGGCAATGGGGCATGGATTTTATTGGTGAGATGAGTGGGGTTTCAAGTGTTAGGCATAGGTGGATATTGGTCATGATTGATTAATTTACCAAGTGGGTGGAAGTGATCCCTACTAAGAAGGTAGTGCACTAAGTCATCATAGGCTTCTTGTTGAATAATATTATATGATGATTTGGTGTACCTATCAAGATTAATGTTGATAATGCTATGTGTAGACATTAAAATTGTCACACACATGTGCATAACTCCCTACACCAAAACCCCTTTTAACCCATTTTTCAATAATAACAATTAACCTACCTAACCCATGATTTTACCCCTCATACATGTAATTAATTAAAATAATTAATTAGGTTAATTAAAAAAACCTATTTCCACCTTACCTGGCCACCTCACCCTATAACTAATTCTCACTTGATGAGTCACCTTAAGATCTGGTCCCCTCATCCTAACTACCTAAGACTCATTCCCACTTCCAAACTAAATTCCTAATCAACTACCTCCTTTTTAACCTCTTATTTTTACCATTTTGAAATGGGTGCCACACTTGGCACGAAGAAAAATAGAAAATAGGTCAAAAATAACAAGGTTTACCTATTTTAGGGCCATCGATGTTGGTCAACCCATGGTCGATGTCAATGATCCAAGCCAAACTCTTACTTGAAGTTCAGGTCAACAAAAATCAAGAAAATTCATTCTTACTTACATTCAAGCTCTTGAAATTCTATTTTTGACATCTTGGCTTACTATTATCTTACATTAGTCAATCACGATCAGGAATTGAGCTCTTGAGGACCAACAACACCTGCTTGTTCTCTTTGTTTAGGCATTTAGGTTTGGACTCCCTGATAGGGATCATCAATCTAACACTTATCATTCAGTAACCACAACTAAGCATATCACTTATTATATAGGTCTTTTAAACATTTATTCGACTATCACTTTATATCTACTATGCATTGTTTTACACACTTCTAACCAAACCCCCATGAGGGAGTTATAAATATTACTCACTTCTTTCCCCTTAACCTGACACAATAAACCTCTGACCATATCTACCCAAACCATAATCTCTCTCTCTTATAACTCTCCCCAACCTCCTAGACCTAATCAAAAACCATTTTCTAGACCTGGAAAATCCTTTTGCAAGATCCTAGACATTTATTGCTCCTACCAACCTTGGCAACCTAACTGACATCGATCACCTTCACCATCAACCTTGGTAGTAGAACTGATATTAGTCACTCCCATATTGATGTCGATGACTATGGATTCCCTAACCTTTCCAAAACCTACCCAAATAACTTCTAAAACACAAACAAAATACACCACCTACACCCTGTCACTCACTGCATATAGGTTGTTAAGAATGATAATATTATCTCTCCTTTACTCTCTCTTTACCTCTCTTTTAGTTATTCATTACTCTTTTATCTCTCAAAAGTGTATTGTCATCTCTATGGAAGTTTCACACTTCCTAGAACAAGCGCATAGCTTGGCAGCCCACTCATTTATCTGCTAACAAACATCTTACGGTATTGTTTTCTTACTTGCAGGTAGTCCTCCCTAACCAAAGAGGAGTGCTCACAATGTCTAGATATAGTGTGAAAACCAAACTATGTTCATTCTAATCACTTATCCCCATCATTCTTTTCTATTTTCCTTTAGACTTGAAAAAGACAAAATTTAGTGAAACATTTCGTACATGCTCGGTGGGACCCCTAGAGTTTTCCCTAGTTTCATTTCTTGTTTTAAGCATTCATATAGGTGCATTATAGTGAAATTTTCATTTCTTTCACTTCCTCCTCTTTTCTCTTAAAATGAAAAATTAAATATTTTATTTTCTATTTTAAAAGCATTAAACTAAAATTTTCTTTCTTTTCTCTTTGCCTCTAAAAGCAATTTATCATTTTATTTTATAAAAAAAAAGAGAATCTCTTCTTTACTTCTTCTTGCATTCACATTAGGGAAGTGAATTTCATACTCTATTCCTATTTCATCTCTATTTTCATTTGAATCTAAACATTTTAGATTTGGGTTTAAAACTTACTGCATTTCATTATTTGATTGCTACATATTAACTCACGTAGCTAATTACAAGCATTTTGAATAAATTATAGTGCACCTATGTTACACATCCAAATCACATTCACATAAACAAACATCTAAACTCACTTGAGAAAAGGCCCATTAGGATTTCATCACCTGGTGGATCATCTTACCCTACTTGGCTATCCTACTTAGATTTCACCACCAAGGGGAGAACCACTCCATTCTCTAGTGGAGTATAAACTCTAGATAGAAGGTATATTTTGGCTAATCAGCTTGGCTCAGCTCTAGGTTCATGAAGTATAGAGAGTAATCTCCTATAACAAGCCATGTACTTGGTTTAACATAGATTTTCTCTTGAGCACTAAAACTAAATTGAAACCAGCTCTAGATTGCTTTCTAGTACCTTTGATAACCAAATTCTATTCTCACTATCTGATTAGATCATAAGCCAACACAAGACTAAAAATTAATCTCTAGTCCTTGAAAATTGTTGGCTGTATATTCTTTTTCTAATTTTCTATTGCCTTTTATATTTTGGAGTTAGTAAGGATGTTTTCCTATTGATTCACAAAATCAATACTATTTCTAATACTCAATTTGTATAACCTGTTATCTCAAGTTTTTTTAATGTTCTTCCTTCTTACACAGACCTCTTACATCCACCATTTTACCTAGTTTCAACTTCTAGTTTCTTAAAACATCAGATTTTCCATCTCCCAAGATATCATAGTGACCAACATCAGTTAACCCCACTGACATCGTTTAAACCATCGATGTCGGCAAACTTTTTATACTGACATTAGTCAAACAAAGAACATCAGTGACTGTGTAATTTCATTAGCTCAAAATAACAAGCTGAAATAACCCACTTAATCACACTCAAACTTGGTTTCTCCTTATTCTATTTCAAATATAGGGTAGTAAGACTATATAAACTTCCTCTTGCATGGTGTTGACATGAGCTTAAGCCAAAATTCTTTTTGATTATGCAAGCCATCAACCACTTCCACCTTCCCCTCTCACTTTTGATTCTATCATGGAGCATACTATAGATATAGAACATACTCCCAACCCCAACCAAATTCCCATTGTCCCTGAGGGAGATCCAAATTTTGTTAAATTTCTTGATCACAATGTGGCAGCCCTTCAACATTACCTTGCTATCAGGTAAACCCATAATTCTTTAGGTGACCCAATATATGGTATGCCAACCTATCTAATGGAGAAACCTTAGTTTTAATTGCCTCTACTATTTTCCCCATAGTTACCCAAACCACCACTTCGATGAGTAACCCAACTATAAACAATGTCTAAAGTGTAGCATCTCCAACTGCCCAATCCCACCTAAACCCTAGTTTGACTTCCATACTTTCACAACCACAACTAGTTTAGTCAAGTCACACCCCATTCTATAATTTAGTGGTACCTATTCTATCTACACTCATTCTAATAATTACCCAAGTTATGAATCACCCTTCATCTAGTCTAACCATGCCAATAATCCAACCCATAATAACAACAACCAACCAAGGCATAGTCTCCAACCCAATGAGACAAGCCCCTTTTATTTCTACACCCTAGCCTATGACTCATTATCCTTATGTTTCTCCAACACAACCTCAGCAAGCTATGTCATATGCTCCCTCTAATTCCTCTCAAGTTCCCTATAACTTAGGAGGTATTTCCCAAACTAATCCCCCTCCAGACCTCATTAAGATGTTGATGGATAATATGTCTAATCTAGAGACATTAATTTTTGGTCCAAAGAATGTGTATCTTATGATCAGATATATAATGAACCAATTCATCCTTTTGTGCCTATTCTCCCTTATCCAAGCCAATGAGAACTCCCTAAATTTACTCATTTCCAAAGTGATGAGGACCCACAACAACACTTGAGAGCATTTAGACATGCTTATTATTTAATAGGGCATGATGATTCATTACTATTTCACACTTTCCCTATGTCTCTTTCAAGTGATGCCTTGGATTGGTATAGCTCTATACCTCAACACTCCCTTTTTTGGTTTACCCAACTTGCACAAATATTTCTAGACCGTTTCTCTATTAACATTTCTTAGAAGGTTTCTATAACAGACCTTTATTATATAAAATAATTTGATGATGATTCTATTACAAATTTTATCACTCGATGAAGAAGTTTGATTAATAAACTCTCCTTCTCCTTACCCCAGCCTAAGCTTATTGAGATCTTCTCAAGGACATGTGCTAAACACATCTCATCCAAACTCTAGGTACAAACTTTTTGCACATTTGATGAGGCCTTTACAATGGCATATAAAATCGAGGTTCATGCTATGGATGAAGGCAAAGTCAAGTTGCACAATAAGAACCCCAATTCCAAATCAAATGACTCTTCCTCCTCTAAAAATTATCCCTCTAACCAAAAAGCTAAAGGTTCTACCAACATGGTGGTTGTTAAGTTAGCCTCTTCCACAACCACAAACCAATCAAATTCCTCCACTTCCCAAAATTTGACCAAGCAATTCCAATAATGATATGAACAAAGAAAATACACTCCCATTGGGGAGTCATATACATCTGTCTTAGAGAAACTATTACAATAAGGTGTCATAACCCTTCCTTAGATCAAACCTCTTATATAGTTCAACCCTTCTCATCTTATCCCAACTTGGTATAAGGAAGATGAGTTTTGTTGTTACCATCGAGTTAAAGGCCACAATTGTAATAATTGTAAGACACTCAAGAACATTGTTCAAGATATGCTTGATAGAGCTGATCTCATCTTGGATAATCCTAATTCACCCCCTAATCAAAGTATGGATGTGTTCAAACACCTTTTTCTTAACCATTCACCAAATCAAAATATTGTCTAGTTCACAACTAACTCAGGTGATCATAATATTCATACGATTAATATGGTTGTTCCTTTACCTCTAGTTCAACCTAACCCTCAATATGAGACATCCATTTCATTAACTCTTCCCCTACATTTAGTGGCATCTATTTCACCCATTCTTTGTCTTCAGGTAGAATATCCTATTTCACCCATTTCAATCCCTTGAGAGGAAGAGCCTCCTTTACCACTTCTTTTGCCACATGAGGAGCCTGTAATGCCAATTTTGTTTGCACCAATATTACTTATCCTCTTACCACTTAAAGACCATACCATACCTATTCCCCAACCACATGTTGAAGGTAACATCATTCCTACATTATATGCTCTTGAGGAACCTTCTTTGCCTACCTCTCCTCCACATATAGAGAGTAGTACCCCACCCACACCACCTTTGCACTTAGAGGATTTAGTATTATCTACTCCCAGAATAGATGAGAGACCTATTGTGCCTACTCCAATTATCCCACTCTTACCCCTTCTTTTACCTATGAAGGACCATACTTTACCCATGCCTCACCCACATATTGAGGGAGCCATAATACTTATGCTTTACCCTCTTGAGGAACCTTCTTTGCCTACCTCCCCTCCACTAATGGAAAACCATGTCTCTTCTCCCGTCTCTATCAAAGAGGACCCCATTGCAGTTCTTTCTCATCTTTGGCTTGAAGTAGAATAAACCAAAAATTTCTCTCTTTCCCAAACACCTCATCCATTAAAAGACACAACCGTAAGGCTTACATTAACTTCATCTAAACCTTTCTCATGTTTGGTGAAAAGTCTAGAATTTTTTAACTCCATAAAGCTAGATCATGCAGTATTTTAGGACCATCTTAAAACTATTTATCCAACACAATGAATGTGAACCTTTATCGCCAACCCTCTCACTACCCTTTACCCTAAGGTATTTGACAAAGCTAGAGCTTCTTCACCAAAAGCACCTAAATTTCAGCCATCTATGTTAGAACCCTCACCCTCACAGGAATCTACCACATTAAAGTAGATCAAGCCCTTAGGCATACTCCCCATCCCTAATCTAATTCATCCATAGGTGAAATTAGATTTAACTCCTCAACCAAAAGTTGGAGTTTCCTTGCCTAAATTATATAAAAATGTTAAGCTCCCTAGATCTCACCTATCCCTTCTTCAACCCTTAAATTTATCATCCATTTTGGGACCACACCCCTCTACCTTACTTGGAATATTGCCTAACCAAGCAAAATAAAAGGTTAAGCTACCTCCACTCTTACCTTTGCCATCTGGTAGACCTCTCACATCTAACACTAGGAAAGTGACATCACAACATGTAACTCCATCACCAAACAAATCACCATGTAACATTACCTTTCTAACACCAAAACAAAATAATGTGTCCACTCTTATTAGCACAAGTGCGACCCTACCTATATGTTCTCAAAGCTTTTTCCTACATCAATTATTGCAATCTTTCATAATAACTCTTCCTCCCATTAAACCTTATAGTCCTCTTGGAATGAAGCCATCTTGGTTTAATGATACACAAGTGTGTTTATATCATCGTTCACCTAGACACAATATCGAGAGTTATCCCTCACAATAGTCATTCAGTAACACTTCGATGTTGATACTCTCTTCAATGATACTATTGTTAACCGTCCTATTATCCACCTTTGGCATCCATAGTGCCTCCTACTATTCCACCTAAATTCAAACCTAAAGATGTTGACGTAACCCCTTTATCACCTCCTTCATCGACATTTCAGATCAACATAGTTAATATGGCCACACAGTTATAAAACCAAAAAGATAAAGCTAAGGAAAAGTCATTGCTTATTGGGCCCATCCCTTCACCAAAGACACTCCTCTTAATATTAATATTTCCATCTTGGGTGTTCCTAAAACAACATCTTTAGATGTTATTCAAAGCTTAATGGTGAAATAACTTCACCAAACTCCTATGAAAATGTCTTTATATGAGTTAATCTAAAACTCATCCCAACATTGTCAAGATTTGATTAGTGATTTTCAAGTGATTGAGGTAAAATAAGATGATCCCCAACCTATTGCATATTTGGTTGGCTCCATTAATTCTATCTCCTTGATTTATTTTAGTGATTCAAAAATTCCACTTTAACACCCTGAAGATCAGGATTCTACCCTTTTTATTACCACATATATTATTCAAACTCATGTTAAAAGAGTCATAATCGATGGGGGGGATAGTATTAATATTATTTCAACCCATGCCTACAAATAGCTATCCCTTCTTGATAATTGCATGTCTCAAACTGATGCAGTACTCCATTCCTTTAATGATACTATAGCTACTATAGTGGGCAATATTATCTTACATATCCATGTAGGTCCCTGCACTATTCTTAAGCTCTTCTATGTTATGGAAGGAGAGTTCCAATATAAAATACTACTTAGATGAGCTTGGATACATGCTATGGCATGTGTACCCTCAAATTTGCACCACTATGCCAAGTTTGAACATGATGGACAAGTACATGTTATACCTATCGACCCACCTTCATTTAAAACATGCAACATGACCTATAGTCCCAATGATGTTCTCATTCCATTGAAAACATCATCTTCTCCTCATGATACTTCTAAAGCTTCTACAAGCTCCACTCCCTGGTTACTCAAATACCGATAACACAAATTCCTGATAAGGATCCCATGGAAGAGACCTTTCAATGTTTGTCACTTGAAGAATATCGTTTATTGATGTTTAACATGTTCTATATTCCACAAGAGTATGGAATGCTTCAAATGCACCTAAATTATGATTAGGATGGTCATACCTTATGGCCCCCCTAACCTTCAAACCAATTTTACATATGGGGGAATTGATCAAGCTCCCATTGTCAATAATCCATCTTCTTTGCCACAACCATTTACCTTGTTGTCCTCCAAAAATAGCAGTCATTTCTAGGACAATATTTGAACTATTTTGGTCATACAAACCAAAATTGTCTCTTCCATTTCCAAAATTTGTCCTAGACATTTAAATTCCTCATTTTCTAAGCTTCTCAGAGAAGTCTATAGACTCTATAGGCAGGTTCATTTATACAGGTTCAAAGGCTTCTACAGGTAGTTTCAGTCAAAAGAATTGATTTTCAACACTTGGTCATTTTTGAGATTGGTTCAGAGCCTCAGTTTAGTTGAAAATCTTCATCAGCAAGCATCTTAGTACAAAAAAGACTTAAACCACTAAACTGTTGAACCATTGAACCACCTTGGTTCAAAGGTTCAACGGGTTCAAGGTTCAACAAGTTCAACGTCTTTGGCAAGAGTTAAGTGCTTCATCAAGGTTGAAAGTTCAATCACTTCAATTGGTTCATCATCTTCAAGACACTTGGCCAAATCAAGGTGGATTGAACCATTGAACCACTTTAGTTCAAAGGTTCAACTAGTTCAAGGGTCAATGGCGGGTTCAACCAACGGAATAGTTTAATGGATCGGTTCAACCAAGTGGTTTAATGCTTTATTTAACTTAGTGTCTTTTGGTTCAACCAAATAGTTCACTTAGTTGATTCATTCTTTCAGTTCATCTCTTGGTTCAATGAATAGGTTCAACAATAGGTTCATTCACTCGGTTCATTCAATTGAACCATTGGCTTGAACCATTTTGGTTCAAAGCCTTGGTTCAACCAATTTGTTAAATGAGATGGTTAAATTGTTGGTTCAAAGGAAATTTCATAATGTTTGGTTCAATGCTTAGTTCATCGGCTTGTTTCATCCAATTGAACTATCAATTTTAACCATCGGCTTGAACCATTTTTGGTTCAACTGATTGGTTCAACATCTTGGTTCAATAGAATGGTTCATCAACAAATTTAAAAGGGGCGGTTCAATGCAGAAGGAAACTTCTTGAAGGACAAGTGCCCTTGTAGAGGACACTTAATCAATAAAAGCACCCTTTAAAAGGGTCATTTTTCAAGAAAGCCGAAAGGTAATTCTTTTAGATTTGTTTAAGGCATATAAAAATTGGCTAACACTTAATTCCTTCAGAATTTTGTCCAAAGGAATTCCTTCAAAAAAAAGTTTGAAATAATTCTAAGTGGCTACGGGCACAAAAAATTCGAAGACCAGTTAAAGACTTTGCGGAACAAATTTCCACAGACTTTTGTCCATGAGAATTTTCCCTGAGCAAATTGTCTGCAATAATTTTCTGTGAGACAAATGTCTGTGAAAATTACCCATGGGAGAAAACACCCAAGAATTTGATCGAAGGATAGTTTGTGGGAGACTCAAATAGAAAACCCAGGGATTTATTCGTGGGAAGTGCCAAGGCAAAGGGCTGCTGAAGGACCCTGAAGGGTAGGTGCCCTTGTGGGGGACTCTCGGTGGCCAAAGTAAAGGGCTCTTTCTGGCCCATTCAAAGATCATTTCTTAAGGCCCAAAAGGGAAAAGTCAAAAGCTGAAAGAGGACCAAGGGATGACGTGCTTGAAGACGTCAAATTCAAGACAATGAACTAGCTGTTGAGAGCACATTGATGGGCATGTAAACATCAATTTTAAATCCCATGAAATAGCCGTTGATCCTTTAGATTTATAGACCTGAATGCATTCCCAGAATTCAAGATCAAAACCAACAAAAAGTGAGGAAAGATAGAACAATGAATGAATCCAGGACTTGATTCAATTAACCAGAAAAAGAGGAACGATGAAGACAAGATCAGATTGCCATGTGGACATTGAAAGTTGCAATCTTTCAATTACATCTACATTGAGAAGATCAAATGGGTAAAATGCCCCAAAGTTCTAGCCTATCTTCCTAATAGTTCCCAATGCATCATGATGTATTACTGTTCCTGAGTCCTTCTTGAACTAGCTATATAAAAGACTCTCTTTCATTGTAAATTATCTCTTTTTTGACAATCTAAATGAAACTCTGCCTAAATTAAGAGGCATCATTGAGACTTTGTGCTCAGCCTGGTGATCATATTTTGTTATTGGAATAAGAAAGCAAAGGACTTTTTTAGACTTTGTGATGTGATATCTTTGTTGTTGAGGAAACTATTTTTATGTCTTTTTTCCTTGATATATTTTCTGTTCCATTAATTTAACAAGTATGATTAGTAAAATTAGTCAGGAAGGTGTCCTAAAGAATCAACTGTGGAGAGACTTTATGCCCCCATAGCTACCTTCAGTGTGTTTTATTTTCATTACTGTGTAAAGGACTTTGAGAAGACTTTGTGCACTCATTGTCCTTCATATATTACTCTTGAGCATTTCAGGTGGAGACTTTGTGCTATGTCTCGATTTGCTAGTTACCATACCCTCAGTTACATTCTGCTTTTATTTCTAGGAGTATTCTTATGGCTGGCTAAATAGATCTTCTGAAAGAAGAGGAGTGTTATCTGTCATTCCCTTGAGTTTTTCCTTTGTTTTGTACACATCATCTCTGAAGAAAGAGAGATGGATGGATTGTCTTATCCTTGAGTATTATTTTCTATTTATACATATATATAACATATTCATAGGGAACCTCCCCTTGATGAGAGGAGAGATCAGTCTCCTTTTGATGTGATAAACTTACACATTTGGATGACTAATCTTCTTACTTTAGTTGATAAGACCTATTTTGTTTATCAGTATGCTGATAGACAAAATATTCAACCAATAGTTTTTGGCGACTCCACTGGGGAAATACCCATTATCCATTTATAGCCTATTCATTCACCTCCACACTAACCGGGAAAGAACACATAGTTTAAAGCCCCAAGCTTTAACTGAAGCAAGGTCAATTCTTTTCCATTTTTATTTCACAATCTGGCAGATTCAAGGTATACACAAAGCCAAAGGGCTAAAGGTATCGTTGATCTTGTGTTCAAGCTGTTACAGCAAAGTGATTTTGATCTATTTCCTTCACCATCTCGTCTCCAATGAACTAAAAGCTTCCCTCCTACTAAAGCTAGATTTCCATTACCAAACAAAGTATACACATCTATTTGTTATCCCTCCTTTTTAGAATCCTATAATGGTAGTTCAAGGCCCCTGGGGTAATGATTTTGGTCCTCTCAATCTTACTCCTCTACATGAGCTTCGTTGTAGTTTTAGGAAGAATTTTTCTAAATTATATGGTGATGGAAAAGTTCATCCTAATGAACACATTGTAGCATTCAACATAGCTTATAGAGTAATTGGAGTAGAATTTGAAGATGTAGCAGTCAGGATTTTTGTTGAAACACTACAAGGTGCTACTGCAGATTGGTTTTACCATCTACAGGATTAGTCTGTGACTAATTGGAATACTCTTAAAGCTAAGTTTGAAGCCAAATTCAAACCTGCAAAAGATGCACATACACTTTTGGCTTAACTTACACAGATGAAGAAAGAATCTCATGAGCCTATGAGAGACTTCATAGCTAAATTTAACAAATTGAAAAATAGAATCCCTGTAATTGCTAGACCTATAGCTGAGAATCTCAAATGCTTTTTCATTAATTCTCAACTACCTAAAGTTAGTTTTCTCTTGAGACGTGCTGGTCAAATAAATCTCGTTGCAACTCAAATTTTGGCCACTGAAGTAGAAGATGATCTCATCTTAGCAAGGAAAATAAGAAGATATCCAAATAGAAACAGAGATTCATCATCTTCTAAATTTGCATCTACAAGCACCACAGATATAATGGTGTAGAAATTAGCAAATGAGTTGCTTGCTCTCAAAAAGCAAATGGATCAAAGAATGTCTTCTACTCCTACATACAGGACATTCCCAAATCAGTCATATTAGGGTAATGTTGCTAGGAATCAAGGGAAACAAAATTGCCTTCCTCCCCCACAAGGGAAACTTGCCTTGGAAGCTCCTCCAACTAATTCAGCAATGGGATACCTTGAAGCAGAATCAAAATTCTCTTTCTAGCCTAAATTGAATCAAGAAAATGATTCTAATATCATTGAAGATAATCAAGAAGAATCAGTTGGTGACTCCCACATTAGTTTTCTAAATTACTGGGATGAACCCAAAAGCAAAGGACAAGCTTCAGATGGATCATATGCAGTGTTTACCAGGTCCAAGAACTAATCAGTCCAGTAAGCTAATAAAAAAAAGATAGAAGAATAACCTCAACCATCAATCACAATTGATAAATGTGGGACAACTCTACCTTTTCAATCAAAAGATCCAGTCATCACCCAAAAGGTAAATACATCTATTTTGCCTTCACCTTCTACTCCCAATTTGCAAACCAGCCCACCTCCCACCCCTTCTAAAACTTAGAAAGTTGAATTACCTTTATTTTTACTTAGCTCAATTTAGCCATTTAACATAATTGATCATGTCAAAAAGACAAAAATATAGATGTTTAAATTTGAATACTTACAGTTTAATCTGGATCAACTAAATAAGCTGGTTCAATATGTTAAAAATCAAACCATCTCTGTAGGACACAAGGCTAAAAAATTAATTCTTGATTCTCCAAAGAACATGCCTATTCTAAATAATCTAGTCATTACTCCTCTAACTGCTCTTGGAAAAATAGAACCCTTCTATGTTTCCTTGTTAATCAATGGTCATAAGCTGAGTAATTGTATTATAGACTCAGGTGTATCTGAAAATGTCATGCCTACTAAAGTCACTGAGTCTCTTGGTCTCACACTGACCAAAACATTTGGGAGATGTTTTTCTATGGAGAATAAGCAAGTACCATTACTGAGGCAAATCAAAGATGCCCAATTTACATTCACAGCCTTTCCAGACAAGAGGATTAAGATGACTATCTTAGTGGCTGACGTCCCAGCATCTTATGGCATTTTGCTTGGATAAATTTTTTGTAAAGATGTGGGAGGAGAACTAAACATGGATCTATCTAAGGCAAGGATCCCTGTCCAAGGCGTGATGAAGAGGTTGCTTCCTGAAAAAGAGGAAAAATACATAGTTACTCAGACATCAGCTCCTAAATCTCAAATCCTTTTTAAATCCACAGGTATGGGTAACTACTTTCTATACACAGATGAAGAAATATCATCCATCTCTGATGAGGGAAAGTCTGAAGAAAAGTCAGTGTCTAATGAGATTTAGACTCTGGAATTTGACAGTAGCTATTCCTCTACTAGTTTGGGAGCTGGGATTGTCTTGATATCTCCTTAAGGAGATATGTTTCCTTCATCCTATAAATTACAATTCAGCAACACTAACAATATAGCTGAATATGAATCTCTATTGCTTGGCATGAAGGCTGCTCAAGAAAGAGGCATCGAGTTTTTTTATGCCAAAGGGGATGCTAAATTAGTAGTCTGTCAAGTGAGAAATATATATCAGACCAAGAATGAGAGGTTATGCCACTACCGTAACCTGGTTTAGGACCAAATTGAAAGATTTGATGCTTTCAACATTTCTACCATACCCAAAGAGTCTAATGACAAAGCTGATGCACTTACTATTTTAGAAACTTTTTTAGTTCCTCATTCAAATTTTGAAGAAGACAAGTATATCATTGAGCTGGTCTATAGACCAAGTGTTCCTGACAATGTTAATCATTGGCAAATATTCAATGATGATCATCAAATCATTGCCTTCTTGGAATGAAAAGACAATTTTGAATAGCTTTATTTTGAAGGTAGTGAATCTCAAAAGTTTGAATCTATTTCTGAATCCAATTTAGATATAAATGAAGAATTCTTATAGTTGAAATGAAACAAAATTCCCAAAGGCCTAGTTTCTCTTGAGAAGCTATTTGACAAGCATGATAGATTCATCAAATAATAGCAAATAGATTCAAGTTTCTCTTAGAGATTTGACCAAGTAAATCTGACCAACAAAGAAAATCCCAAGATGGTCACATTGGTAAGTGTTGCACCCTTGAAGAAAGATTCAAATTCACCTCTTTGCTCTGTCAATACATTGGTGTCTTAGCGTATTCTTATGAAAACCTAAAATATCTTAGACCTGATGAGATCTGCCATCACATTCCTCTCAAGGCTTATTCAATGCCTTACAAGCAAAAATCTAGACAATACAATCCAAAATTTTTAGGTATAATTATGTTTGAGATACATAAAATGTTAAATGCTAGAATTATCTTTCCAATCCATCATTCTACATGGATTGTGAACATAGTACCTGTAAGGAAAAAAAATGGCAAAATCTACATTTATGTAGATTTAAAAAATCTAAATCAGTCATCTTTGAAAGATAATTACCCTTTGCCAATCATGGACTAAGTGCTTCAAACAGTAACAGGATCAGAGATGTTATCAATGTTGGATGGTTTCTCAGGTTATAATCAAGTTGAAGTTGGTGAAGCTGACCAACACAAGACTACATTCACCACACCTTGGGGTACATTTGCATAGAGGAGAATGCCTTTTGGTCTAATAAATGCTGGTCCTACCTTTCAGAGAGATATGGACATGGCCTTCAAAGATGAGATTGGCAAATTCATATTGGTATATCTTGATGACTTAACTGTCTTTTCAAAGCATCGATTTGATCATGTATGCCACTTACAACAAGTGCTAGAGTGCTACTGTCATAATGGTATTTCCTTGAGTCCTAAGAAGTCTATTTTTGGAGTAACAGAGGGGAAACTCCTTGGACACATTGTGTCGAAAGAAGGCATAAAGATTGACTCAGACAGAGTCAAATCTATTCAAGAGCTGAATTTGCCTACAAATAAAAATGTTGTTCACTCTTTCTTTGGAAAAATGAAATTTTTACAGAGATGCATCCATGAATTTGCTGAGAAGACAAGACACATTGTGAAAATGATGAAAAAGAAGACTACCTTCAGCTAGACTAAAGAAGAAAAATTAGTGTTTCAAGATATCAAGATTGCCATTGCTCATGCCCCTACCTTGGTTTGTCCAGATTACCATAGAAATTTTATTATATACAGCTATGCGTCTTAACACACTCTTTCAATGATTTTTGTTCAACAAGACAAAGCAGGTATGGAATCCCCCATCTCTTTCATGAGTTGTCCTCTCAAAACCCATGAAATAAAGTATTCAAATATAGAGAAGCATGCCTATGCATTGGTAAAAGCAGTCAAATATTTCTGCTTCTATATTCTAAATTAACATACTACTGCCTTAGTTCTTGACACTATAGTCAAGTCTATATTAACTCAGCAGGAGTTTGGCACAAAGAGAGGTAATTGAATTGTAAAGATCCAAGAATTTGATTTGAATATCAAGCTGACAAAGCTGGTCAGAGGTAAAGGCATATGCCGATTAATAGCTGATAATAAGCCAGAAGATACATAGCATGAAGACGCTAAAGTGGAAGATATGTCAACATTTCTTTTTGTCTCCACTACCAATGAATGGTACTCAGATATTACCTATTTTTTGACTTATGGTGAATGTCCTGCTCATTTGTCTTACAAATAAAGGAGGACTATCAGGTTGAAAGCTACCAAATTTGTCCTTTGGGATAATGGCCTGTACAAGAGAAGCATAGATGGAGTACTCCTTCGTTGTGTAGACAAAGAACAACAAACCCAGCTTTTGAAATCTTTTCATAATCTAGCTTGTGGAGGACATTTTTTTACTCTTGTGACTGCTCACAAAATTCTACAAGCCAGGTATTACTGGCCAACTCTTTTCTAAGATGCACATAAGTGGGTGAGAAAATGTGAACTTTGCCAACAATTTGTTGAAAGACCCAAGTTGGCTTCCCTGCCTCTCAAGCCAATAATCATAAAAGAAATGGGGACTTGATTTTATTGGGACAATAAACCCATATTCAAGTGCTGAACATGGTTATGTCCTTATAACAACTGATTATTTCACCAAGTGGGTAGAAGCAATCCCAACTAAACATGCTGCTTCAGAAGTTGTATGCAACTTTCTCAAAGAGAATATCATTTCCAAGTTTGGAGTTCCACTCAAAATTATTACTGATAATGTAGCTTGTTTCACCTCTCAAGAGATTACACAATTCTATTTTCATTATGGAATTACACTCTCTCATTCTTTTGATTATTTTTCACAAGAGAATGGACAAGCTGAGTCTAGCAATAAAAATTTGGTAACTATTATCAAAAACCTAGCAGATGATAATCAAAGGACATGGCATAAAGCATTGGTTGATGCTCTATGGGTAGACATGATCACACCAAAAAGGGCAATTGGTATGTCTCCTTTTCAACTTCTTTACGGTATCAATGCTGAGATACCAATCACCTTAGAGTTACCAGGCTTGAAATTAGCAAAGGCCATTAAAGATCAGACATATGAGAGTTATTTTGACAAAAGAATCATGTGCCTGACTCAGCTGGAGGAATAGAGAACCATGGTGGTGGATAGAATTGCTACTCATCAAAGTCTGGTAAAGAAATTCTTTGATCAGAAGGCCAAAAATTGTGATTTCCAGATTGGGGATCAAGTCCTACTGTGGGACAAAAAAGAGAACCAAAGGGGATGCATGGAAAGTTTGACTCCCTTTGGAGAGGCCCATTTATAATTCATCACCACATTGGTGAAAACAACTTTCTATTGAAATACCAAGATGGCACACTCTTTTCTCTGCCCAACAATGGGCAACATCTAAAACACTTTAACTCTTGAAGTATCAGATCATTGCCTCTGTATATATGTATATTTGTATAGTTTTAATTTTATTTTTGTTTTGTTTATTTTCTTTTTTATGCCTTTTATTTCTAGGCAGCATGACTCTGAAGCCCAATGGTACACATGAAGACACTAGAAATTCTAGATTCTACTCCTTTCAATTCATTTTGCAACTGACAGAAGTTCCCCAACTGGAGCCAACTATTGTCCTCCAAAAATAGTAGTCATTTCTGAGACAACATTTGAACTATTTTGGTCATACAGACCAAAATTGTCTCTTGCATTTCCAAAATTTATCCTAGACATTCAAATTCCTCATTTTCCAAGCTTCTCAGATAAGTCTATAGACTCTACAGTCAAGTTCATTTATACAAGTTCAAAGGCTTCTGTAGGCGGTTTCAATCAAAAGAATTGATTTTCAACACTTGGTCATTTTCCAAGATTGGTTCAGAGCCTCATTTCAGTTGAAAATCTTCATTGGCAAGCATCTGAGTACAAAAAGAGACTTAAACCACTAAACTGTTAAACCATTGAACCACTTTGGTTCAAAGGTTCAACAAGTTCAACATCTTTGGCAAGAGTTAAGCACTTCATCAAGGTTCAAAGTTCATTCGCTTCAATTGGTTCATTAGCTTCAAGACACTTGGCCAAATCAAGGTGGCTTGAACCATTGAACCATTCAACCACTTTGTTTCAAAGGTTCAACTGGTTCAAGGTTTAATGGTGGGTTAAACCAAAGGAATAGTTTAATGGCTCAGTTTAACCAAGTGGTTCAATGCTTTATTTCACTCAGTGTCTTTTGGTTTAACCAAATAGTTCACTCAGTTGATTCATTCTTTCAGTTCATCTCTTGGTTTAATGAACATGTTCAATAGTAGGTTCATTCACTCAGTTCATTCGATTGAACCATTGGCTTGAACCATTTTAATTCAAAGCCTTGGTTCAACCAATTGGTTCAATGAGATGGTTCAACTATTGGTTCAAAGGCAAGTTCATAATGTTTGGTTCAATGCTTAGTTTGTCGGCTTGTTTCATCCAATCAAACTATTGGTTTGAACCATCAGCTTGAACCATTTTTGGTTCAATGGATTGGTTTAACATCTTGGTTCAACAAAATGGTTTATTTCCAAAGTTCAAAGGGGTGGTTCAATGCAGAAGGAAACTTCTCAAAAGACAAGTTCCCTTGCGGAGGACACTTAATCAATAAAATCACCCTTCAGAAGGGTCATTTTTCAAGGAAGCCGAAAGGTAATTCTTTCAAATTTGTTTAAGACATATACAAATTGGCTAACACTTAATTCATTTAGACAAAAAGTCCAAAAGAATTCTAAGTGGCTGCAGGCACAAAAAATCTGAAGACCAGTCAAAGACTTTGCAGAACAAATTTCCATAGACTTTTGTCCACAGGAATTTTCCCCAGGCAAATTGTCTGCAGGAATTTTTCATGGGACAAATGTCCATAGAAATTAGCTGCAAGAGAAAACACCAAAGAATTTTCCTGAAGGATAGTTTACGGGAGACTCAATTAGAAAGCCCGGGGATTTGTCCACAAGAACTACCAAGGTAAAGGGATGCTGAAGGACCCCGAAGGGCAGGTGCCCTTGTGGGGGACTCTTGGTGGCCAAAGTAAAGGGCTCATTCTAACCCATTCAAAGATCATTTCTTAAGGCCTGAAAGGGCAAAGTACAAATCTGAAAGAGGACCAAGGGATGATGCACCTAAAGACATCAAATTCAAGACAGTGAACTAGCTGTTGAGAGCACATCGACGAGCATGTAAACATCAATTGTAAAGCCATGAAATAGCCATTGATCCTTTGGATTTATAGACCTGAATGCATTCCCAGAGTTTAAGATCAAAACTAGAAAAAAGAGAGGAAAGATAGAACAATGAATGAATCTATGACTCGATTCAATTAACTAGAAAAGGAGGAATGATGAAGACAAGATCAGACTGCCAGGTGGACATTGAAAGTTACAATCTTTCAATTACATCTACATTGAGAAGATCAAATGGGTAAAATGCCCCAAAGTTCTAGCCTATCTTCCTAATAGTTCCCAACACATCATGATGTATTACTTTTCCCAAGTCCTTCTTAAAGTGGCTATATAAAGGACTCTCTTTCATTGTAAATTATCTCTTTTTTGACAATCTGAACGAAACTCTGCCCAAATTGAGAGGCATCATTGAGACTTTGTGCTCAGTCTATTGATCATATTTTGTTACTAGAATAAGAAAGCAAAGGAATTTTTTAGACTTTGTGCTATGATATCTTTGTTGTTGAGGAAAATATTCTTGTCTTTTTTCCTTGATATATTTTCTGTTCCATTAATTTAACAAGTAGGATTAGTAAAATTAGTCAGGAAGGTGTCCTAAAGAATCAACTGTGGAGAGACTTTATGCCCCCATAGCTACCTTCAACGTGTTTTATTTTCATTACTGTGTAAAGGACTTTGAGAAGACTTTGTGCACTCATTGTCCTTCATATATTACTCTTGAGCATTTCAAGTGGAGACTTTGTGCTATGTCTCGATTTGCTGGTTACCATACCCTCAGTTACATTCTACTTTTATTTACAAGAGTATTCTTGTGGCTGGCTGAATAGTTCTTCTGAAAGAAGAGGAGTGTTATCTATCATTCCCTTGAGTTTTTTCTTTGTTTTATACACATCATCTCTAAAGAAAGAGAGATGGATGGCTTGTCCTATCCCTGAGTATTATTTTCTATTTATACATATATATAATATATTCATAGGGAACCTCCCCTTGATGAGAGGAGAGAGAAGTCTCCTTCTGATGTGATAAACTTACACATTTGGATGACTAATCTTCCTACTTTGGCTGATAAGACCTATTTTGTTTATCAGTTTGCTGATAGACAAAATATTCAACCAACATACCTATGACTTCTCTTTCTTAAGTAACCCTAAATTTACTCACACCTATCTCTATAGGTATGCCTAGAAAGTATTTGGTTTGGGTCGTTACGAACAAGGTGCCCATACATGTATTGAATATACTACTAGCAACACCATTAAAAACACCAAAAAGAGGCATGGAGTGGGATATGACAAACCAACTAAACTCATTATGACTACCCATGTACCAGTTATTGAAAAACTAGTCTCTCTTTCTCCACTTTCTTCTCTACTATCACCTATTGAATCAGAGGTATTTATACCTCCTATTTTTTTTTCAATAAATGCCATCCATTTGGGGCCTCTCACCTATCGTCAAGATAAGGAAACAGGGTCCCTTCCTCTTGTTCATCCTAAAATAATTAATGAATACTCTCCCACTATTAATATTATCTAATGTCAAGATGATGATGCAATCCTCACGTACATGGGTATGGATGATTCCTATATCCAATGATCACTCCCATCCAAAACATAAGTTATTTTAAATGAATCAACCATTGACATCAACCTACCCTCTCATGATAACCTTTGCATCCTCAAGATTGACCAATCTTTAGATTATTCTAAGCAAGCTAATTATGCCACATTTCTTAATGACCATAGAAAATCCTTTTCTTGGTCTTACAATGAGATGCCTGGTATTGACCCCTCTATCATCACCTATAACATTGTTACCATTCAAGATGTTAAACCTGTTAAGCACAAGCTTCACAAGATGCATCCTCATATTGCTTTCTTGTCAAAGAAGAGCTCCAATGCATCCTTTCTGTTAACTTTATCCAACCCATCGACTACCCATAATGGATTTCCAATATTGTTCCTAACACAAAAGCAACTAGGAGAATCTACATTTGCACTAACTATCATGATTTAAACCTTACTTGTCTAAAAGATGACTTCCCATTGCTAAATATCGACCAACTTATTGATATAATGACTGGCCATGAGATGCTATCACTTATGGATGGATTCTCTAGATATAATCAAATCCGAATTGCTCCTGAGGATAAAAATAAGATAACCTTCATTACCCTATGTTGGAATTTCTATTATTGGGTCATGCCTTTTGGCCTAAAGAACGCTGGTGCAACCTACCAATGTTCAATGACCTACATTTTCATGATTTCTTACACAAAATTATGGAAGATTACATGGATGACTTACTCAGCAAGTCTAAACTTTTTCAAGACCACTTGACAATTCTTGAAATTATATTTTCTCATCTCCTCCAATATAACATTTGATTGAACCCTAAGAAATGTGTGTTTGGTGTTCTTTTTGGTAAGCTCTTAGGTTTTATCATTTCTCTCCATGGTATTGAGTGTGATCCTACTAAGGTTAGATCAATCCTAGAGATGCCTCCACCTAATAATATCAAATAACTCTATAACCTACAAGGCAAACTTTAGTCAATTCATCTCTTCATCTCCCAGTTGTCAAATCACTTCCAACCCTTTCACCATCTCCTCAAAAAATATGTCTCCTTCCATTAGAATATAGATTTCTAGGAAGATTTTGACACACTTCAATAATATCTACTTTCCCCATTGGTTCTTATTCCACCTAAGGAAAATCATCCTTTCTACCTATACATCTCTACAACAGACCATTCTTTAGATGCTATGATTACACATCGAGATGACCAACATCGAGATCAGGTTGTTTACTACATAAACCACACACTTATTGATTATGAGACTAGATATACCCACACTATAAAACTTTGCCTTGCATTGGTATTTTTTACCTCCAAGCTTCACCAATATCTCCTAAACGACAAAACCTATGTGGTCACCCATATTGATCCCCTAAAATACATGCATTCAAAACCTTATCACAACCAACATGTAGTTCAATGGCTCATGCTTCTTGCTAAATTTGACTTAGAGTTCATTTAACAAAAAAACTCTATTACATTCAAAGTGGAAAACTCCTAAGCCTCTATAGTCTTGTCCATGACTAAACAAAAAAATGGGATATGTGACAAAGTTATAAAGTCTTAGGTCATGCTTCTCACTGCAGACTACTCCCTTGAAGGACTACTACGTAACTTCCCTTTGCTACTATCAATAAACTACTCCCTTGAAGGACAACTATTTAAGAATTAAACACAAATGATTAGACCACTCCCTTGAAGGATGGCTAAGCCAAGCTTCATTCTTAAAGGGAAATAAAAATGAAAAAAGCTTCTCACATTGATCAGATTTATATGAACTTAACCTATAAAAAATCCCATTGTAGGCTTCTCGCATTGATCAGCTTACACAACAAAAACAAAAAAAAAGCTTTAAGTCATGGACTTGCCTATAGTAGCTCTCAGGTCACCCACAAAAAAGGGCACCTATTCCCACTTTGTAGGTTATGCTACTCAAACATTTTCCCCTCATTTTACCTTTTTTGCCCCTCATAATCTTTCAAGGGACTGTGAAGCTCAACATAAGGTAAAAATGATGCTTCTCTAACAAACACAATGGTTTAAATTTTAAGGCATGAAAGAGGCTCATTTTCTTGAGCCTATTTATGTTCTGATTATAGTCTTTGCTGGTGCATGAGCATTTTGCCTCTTTATTTTCCCATCCACATCACATGTCGATCTCTCTATTTGAGATGAAAAAACAACATCAAACCAATACTATCAAAGCCCACTCAATTTATTTTACACATACACCATAATAAACATGAAAAAATGCTAAATTAAACTAACATAACCAATTTATTCATTTTAAGAATACACCATCATGAAATATGGAAAAATGCTAAGATGAAACTAATGAACCAACTATGCATATACCATCACATATATGGGAATGACTAGTCTAACTCAACTAACATGATCAACTTTAACATCACATAAATTTATCATCTAAATAATCATCATCCATATCATCATCATCTATCACAATAAACATATCTCAACATAAAAATAAATAAACATCTCGTGCGTGTGTGTGTGTGTGTGTGTGTGTGTGTGTGTGTGTGTGTGTGTGTGTGTGTGTGTGTGTGTGTGTGTGTGTGTGTGTGTGTGTGTGTGTGTGTGTGTGTGTGTGTGTGTGTGTGTGTGTGTGTGTGTGTGTGTGAGATCAAAGTACATGTCCATAACTACATCATAATAACATCTCTCTCTCTCAAAATATACATCTCACATCTTCAGCTCATAGGTCAGTATACATATAATTTAGATAATCAAAAATGACAAACTCTGACACTTAGGGTCCTCGAGTCTCTCCATGTGGTCATGAAGAAGTAGTGTCATCACCACTCTCCACTCATCTATGTCTATGTGAGTTAGAAACCGTGGCACATGATATAGACCTCTCTTGCTCTCTGAACTCTAAATATCTCTGAATCTATAAAAACTCTCTAATATCCCTCTCATAGTAGGTAATATCATCCAGGGTAGTCATATATCTCACCATAGATACAGTCTATGGAGGTCCCATAGCACCTTATGATGGCCCAACATATACCAGTCCTTGTGGTGGTGGAGGAGTAGCTTAGCTTGTTGCTCTTAGGTTATATCTCTCTATTATCACTTTAGTCACTTAACCCTATAAAATAGTAACCTAGCCCTGTAGTGTTGTAACCTAGCCTTATAGTGCCCCAACTTGACCCTACAACATCACCATCTACCCTTGTAAGGCTAATACATGTGCCTAGGCTATATCTCAAGCTTGCAATACTACATCTTGGGCATGTACTATTGCATCCCTCCCTCTCTCAACAACCCCTATAAATTTGGTGGTGGCCTCCTGACCTCCACCATGGGATGTAAACTATCCCATCAAGCTATCTAAATCACTGTGCATCTTAGGTCTCCAACCCCTAGTCCTATTAATAGCTCCTCAAAATCTAGCCCATCTATCTCCCAGGGTAATGGTAGGGGTGCCTCTATGTCATCCCTCCTATATCAAGGGAAGGAAAATAGAATATCCTAGACTAGACCAACTACCTCCTAACCCATGTCACGAGTACCATCTCCAAGTCATTAGCTCATCTCTTCCTGACCCATAGTGAGCTCTACAACCCCACAAGCTATTGTGGCCATCCTCTAAAAATTGGGTATGTCAGGTAGGGTCTCCATAAAATATCAATAGAAATCAAACCCTCAATCATGCACCTATAATAAGCAATATCCTGAACCATGCCATCCACTCAATTCTATGCCATGCCTTCTCTATACCATCTAAAACCAACCCTAAAGCTAGCTAGGATTATGGTAGGTAACCCCAATGGTCATGTTACCATGATGTGCTCATACACCCAACAATGTAGTAGATGGCTGACACACAAAATGTATCACCATCATAGTCTCAAACCCCATAACTCTCTATATAACTGAGCTAAAAATACTAAACCCTAGGCAAAAATAGTCTATTGCTCAACCATCTATGCAAGCACACCTATCAAGCAATTAAAAATCTACCACCATCTACATTTAGTAATGCATACACCATGATCCTGATCATCATCAGGATGCTCAGTTGATGCTACTCCTCATCAACTATATAGAGTGGCTCATACATAAAACTAATAGAATGGTAGGTCACCTCACTAACATGTTCTTCATATAATGTGACCATGTGTATATCATGCTCCTCTCTCGAGCATGTGAAGATTTCCTCATCCTAGAGTGGTAGCCACAAAATCCTATAAACATCCTCCCGAGTCACTATCAACTCTTTGATCGATAGATGGAAGGTGTTGGTGGTGTGATCCCACCTCTTAATCAATGCTATCATTAAGGACACATCTCAGGTGACTTGATAGTACCATCACACTCCTCTTAAGCCCATGGCAATCATGTGCTCCAACTCATCTAGAGTGACATCCCTCCTCATATGTGTCAATAGCCTTAGTAGACGATCTCATAATGTCAACTCCATCCTCACCTACATCCATAAACACACAACTCAAGTCACATACTTTCTAATATACTCTATCACCACCTGTCTCCCTTTTCTTTGGTAGAATTACATTGGTCTAAGGCCCTAAACCAAGCTATGTAGGTAGCACTCAGTCAACATGTGGTCTTCTAAGGTTAGCTTAGCCATATACCCACCTAACTAACTACCCTAATATTTTCTCTCTACCCTAGGCTTCACTACTTCTTCTTTCTCTCCACCCTATGTTTCTATGCAAAATTGCTTTCTACATTCAAAGAAGAAATAAGAAACTAAAAGAAATGGTCAAGGCTAGAAGATACCTGATAAAGTCGTGCGCACCAAAATTAGACATTGGAAGATTCTCCTCTTTGGTTGTGGAGGAATGACACCTGCGAAGAAAAGAGACTGAAACACAAAAAAACGTTAGTCAAAGATATGGTGGGCTGTCAGGCGAATGCCCGATCCCAGAAGTACAAAGAATTCCTAGAAGGATATCAACCCACTGATAAAAAAGCAGAATATTGGACTAAAGTAGATATAATGAAAGATAAAATGACAGAAATAAAGGATAGAAAATAAAATGCGCACCTGATAATGAAGCACTGTTCTGACACAGTCGCCGGCGTCGGTCTCTGTGATGTCGGCATCGGTTAGGAAAGTGCCGACGTCGGTTAAAGTGCCGGCGTCGGTCGGGGTATTGACCGGCGTCGGTCGGGGCAGGTTCTGGACAGAGTCTACGTGAGTTGCAGAAGGTTTGGGAGAGTCGGGATAGGTTCTTGACAGGGTCTGATGGAGTCGAGACAAAGTCAGGGCAGAGTCTAGGCAAGGTTTTGGACAGGTTCGGGGCAGGGTTTTGGACAGGTCCTAGTCAGGATAAGTTCGAGTCTAAACAGGCTCTGGGGATTTGTAAAAGGTTGAGTCTAGAGAGAATATAGAGTATGGAAATAACAAGAAAGCAATAACCAAAAATAAAAATAAACAGATGAGGATACTTACCTGTCACAGTGCGAAGACATGATTGACATTGTTGAAGTTGTCTGTGCAGTGCCGGATTGAAGCGAATGCAGATTGGTTGATGCTGGAGTTGGTTGATCGCGAGAGTGTTGATTGTAAGGGTCTGTGAATGTCTGAGTTCGGAGGTCGATTGATTGATTGATTAATTGATTGATCGATTAGCCTTCCGAATGGTTGGCGGACGCTGATGAAGGCAAGGGACGGTTCAAGAGACGGTTCGATAACCGTTTGGGAAATCAATTGGGAACCGAATGATAACTAAAAATGGATAATGGTAAGGTGACTGACATCGGCAGGATTGCCGACGTCGGCCGATAAGTGACCGACGTCGGTGACATCGGCTGGGTAAAGACTGTCGTCGGTAGATGCACAATGGGGATAGAGTCTAGCTTTAGCTCTGTGCTCATTTTTACATGCTGCCAGGGTCAAGGTTAATGGAAAAAGTGATCAACAAGGGTTAAATAGGTGAAGAAGAAGAAAATGGGGGATGACCAGGGGAGTCGACACGATTTCGGTGTCTACATTTGCCCCTTTTTGTCTTGTTGGTTGTTCTGGACGAACTGCAAGACAAAAATAGGAGTGATTGCCCCAGGTGAGGGATAAGGTTGATTTCATCTTGTTGGTTGTTTGAATGAACTGCAAGACAAAAATAGATAGCGGATTGCCCCGATTATGGATAAGGTATTTAGAATGTTTCTATGCAAAATTGCTTTCTACATTCAAAGAAGAAATAAGAAACTAAAAGAAATGGTCAAGGCTAGAAGATACCTGATAAAGTCGTGCACATCGAAATCAGATGTTGGAAGATTATCCTCTTTGGCTGTGGAGGAATGACACCTGCGAAGAAAAGAGACTGAAACACGGAAAAACGTTAGTCAAAGATATGGTGGGCTGTCAGGCGAACGCCCGATCCCAAAAGTACAAAGACTTCCTAGAAGGATATCAACCCACTGATAAAAAAGCAGAATATTGGACTAAAGTAGATATAATGAAAGATAAAATGATAGAAATAAAGGATAGAAAATAAAATGCGTACCTGATAATGAAGCACTGTTCTGACACAGTTGCCGACGTCAGTCTCTGTGATGCCGACGTTGGTTAGGAAAGTGCCGACGTCGGTTAAAGTGCCGGCGTCGGTCGGGGTAGTGACCGACGTCGGTCGGGGCAGGTTCTGGACAGAGTCTACGCGAGTTGCAGAAGGTCTGGGAGAGTCAGGACAGGTTCTTGACAGGGTCGGGACAGGGTCTGATGGAGTCGAGACAAAGTCAGGGCAGAGTCTAGGCAAGGTTTTGGACAGGTTCTGGGCAGGGTTTTAGATAGGTCCTAGTCAGGATAAGGTCGAGTCTAAACAGGCTCTGGGGATTTGCAGAAGGTCGAGTCTGGAGAGAATATAGAGTATGGAAATAACAAGAAAGCAATAACCAAAAATAAAAATAAACAGATGAGGATACTTACCTGTCACAGTGCGAAGACATGATTGACGTTGTTGAAGTTGTTTGTGCAGTGTCAGATTGAAGCGAATGCAAATTGGTTGATGCCGGAGTTGGTTGATCGCGAGAGTGTTGATTGTAAGGGTCTGTGAATGTTCGAGTTTGGAGGTCGATTGATTGATTGATTGATTAGCCTTCCGAATGGTTGGCGGATGCTGATGAAGGCAAGGGACGGTTTGAGAGACGGTTCGATAACCGTTCGGGAAACCGATTGGGAACCGAATGATAACTGAAAATGGATAACGGTAAGGTGACTGACGTCGGCAGGATTGCCGACGTCGGCCGATAAGTGACCGACGTCGGTGACATCGGTCGGGTAAAGATCGTCGTCGGCAGATGCACAATGGGGATAGAGTCTAGCTTTAGCTCTGTGCTCATTTTTACATGCTGCCAGGGTCAAGGTTAATGGAAAAAGTGAACGACAAGGGTTAAATAGGCGAAGAAGAAGAAAATGGGGGATGACCAGGGGAGTCGACATGATTTTGGTGTCTACACCCTAGGCCTACCTGCCTATCATAACTCTAGGCCTCATAGCCTATATCCCTAACCCTTGACACTATTCCCTATCTTTTAAACCTTAAACCTCTTGACCTATCTCAACCTACCCTTTTACCCATTTCCCCTAACATACATTTTTATATCTTTTCCCTAGGCTCTAGGAGAACTACATTAGCCTGAGGCCCTAAACTAGGCTATGTAGGTAACACTCAGTCGATGTGGGGTCTTCTAAGGCTAGCTCAGCCATTAGGCTAGTTCACTACTTCCACTAGGGATCCAAATTGACCCTTTCTCCTAATTTTCTAGTCATTCACCATCATCAATGTCAACATTACTTCTGATGTTGGTGCTTTGTAAACCTAAGTGTCAACCAATGTCGACCTCGGTGCCATGTTAGCCGATGTTGGTGGACCTCATCGACATCAATGACTAGTTCATCCCTAGGGCTGAATGACATAAATAAAAAAATTACAAATTTCACCTAAAAACCTTCCTAAACAACCCCCTAACTTATCCTAAAACTAATCTACCCTATTTTTTACTCCTTTACTAATGTTTTCTATACCCCCACCTCTAAATTAGCCTAAAAACCACAAATACCCAAATCAAGTTTCAAACCAACTAGTAGAGACTCTTACCTCATCTCTCCATCTCCTCCTATCTAAGACAATTAGTTCTTATGGTGGTGCACCTCTTGCTAGGTCCCCTCCTCACTTTGCTAGCTTGATCGCTCTCAAGCTCTATTTTTCTCTCCAATCACAAAGTTGCAAATGAGTTTTGTCAGTTATTAAACCCCTTTTTATTAGGTTTGGTTGGCCACTGACATTAGTATTCTTGACCTAATATGATGAAGTTGGTGCTTATATATGTTGACATCGGTAATGTTTCCCTAGTTTACCAATGTCAGCACTTTCTATTACTGATATCAACAATGTCATCAATGTCAGCACCCTTCTAATACTATTTTCCCCCAATAAAGCAACCTTAACTTTTTAGACTTTACCTATACATTGGGGCAACTTGAGATCACATATATCTCCCCAACCATGACAAACACCATTGGAGATCACTTAAATATTCACACACAGTGATTTTACTTAGAGATCATGAATATCTCCTCGTTCATTAACCCTTTTACACCAACCTCGCATTGCATGTCTTGACTGCTTATGCTATTCCACTATAGTTGGATATTATGCACACACATGTATATTAGGTGTTGTGGATGGAAACCAAACCCGTCTTATCACCTTCAACCTTTTTATGTCTCCCAAGGGCAATTTCTACCCTAAATACCTAGGACATATCGACCATTAGAACTATAATTTTGATTGGTTTGACCTATCAGTTATCACCTACAAGATATGCTTTGGTTATTTCTATCTAAGTCCTCCTCAACCTTGCCTATTGTTGACTTTTTCAACTATAAATTGTATTAGTATGTGCATACATAGTGATACGCAATTCCCCACCACTCACCCAATTACCTTTTTATCATGGTACCCCATTCCAGTTTCTCCTCTGTTGATTCCTATTTTGAGGGGGGATACCTCATCCAATACTTGAAGCATGTAACTCCTATTTTTGTCTTGAAAATTTGTTAGTAAAAATTACAAGACAAAAAGGGGCAAATATAGACATGAAAATTATGTCACACACACATGTGTAACTCCTTATGCCAAAACCCCTTTTAACCCATTTTTTAATAATAACAATTAACCTCCCTAACCCATGATTTTACCCCTCACACATGTAATTAATTTAAAATAATTAATTAAGTTAATTAAAAACCCCTATTGCCACCTTACCTGGCCACCTCACCCTATGACTAATTCTCACCTGATGAGTCACCTAAAGACTTGGTCCCCTCATCCTAACTACCCAAGACTCATTCCCACTTCTAAACTAAATTCCTAATCAACTACCTCTTTCTTAACCTCTTATTTTTACCATTTTGCAATGGGTGCCACACTTGGCATGAAGAACAATAGAAAATAGGCCAAAAATAACAAGGTTTACCTATTCTAGGGTTGTCGATGTTGGTCAAGCCATGATTGACATCGATGGGATCACCAATGTCAAAAATATAAGCCAAACTCTTACTTTGATCTGTAAACACCAGTAGGAATTTCACTACTTTTTAAAACATTTAAATGTATCTTTCAAGTTCTCAATTCCAAAATTTAAACTAAATTGGAAGTGGAAAATTTTCAACTTTATAAGATGTTGGAATGATTAAATTTGATTAAAATCTAATCCAAGTATCATGTTTCAAAATTGAAATAAAGGTGAATTGATAGATCACATTAGTTTTCCATTGAAACCGTCAGATTTTCCAAATTCTTAATTTTATCCAATTACCCGTAAATGATCAAATGATTAATTTTTGCATTTTGATTAAAATCTAAATTATAATCTATAAATTAACTGAAAATGAAATGCAAAATGAATTCAAAGATCAAAACATAGAAATTATTTATGGGGTTCAGAATTCCTAAGTCCCTGGGTTCTTATCAAACTGATCCATTAATGCTGCTAAAATTTGTAAGATAAAATAAAACTTACAAACAAAAAATATCATATCTCTCTACAATAATAGTGATCAGACCTTTGAAAGACCTTGGCTGACTCAACACGTCCTTCACCTTCCTAAATCACAAGCAAAGGCTTCTCCAAATCAAAATTGGAAACTTTCATAGCTCAAAATGACATCATAAATTCTCCAAAATGGGAAAATTAATATATTTCATAGAGTGTATCATAATTATAAACAAGTTTGTATTTTACTCTGAGCTCTGGTTCGGCCTCTAAGGGCTCCAAAATGTCCAAATATAGCAAACTTGTCTATATTCTCCCTTACACAGTTGGCTAAATGGTTCCCTCAAATACAGGTTCATGCCTTTTATAACACTTCCAAGTCCAAATCTTGGTCAGTCAATTCTTATCCCTTTTACATGGGAGGTCATGAGTTCAAGTCTTATCCCATCTATTTGGATGCTTAGCTTATCTATTATCCCACATTAGCAAATGGAACGGTTATCAAGTCTTCTAAAAAGAGTTAGCACCTCCTTTTACAATGTCAATGCCCCTTTTAGTGGGCTCAAAGCACCAAACATAGTATGAGTTCATTGGTTCAAGTTCCATGTTTATCTTTGGTTCAATGGTTCAAGTTCCACATTTAGCTTTGGTTCAGTGGTTCAAGTTCCACGTTTATCTTTGGTTCAGTGGTTCAAGTTCCACATTTAGCTTTGGTTCATTGGTTTATTGGTTCATTGGTTCAAGTACCAACTTATCCTCTACACTATCTTTGAATAGATCTACCAATGATGTAACATGGACTTTAATCTTGAGGCCTATCCTCTTCTCACATTCCAAACTTAGCATGGGTATTCTAAGACATGGCATGCATTTCAGTGACCCATTCTCGAGTTCTTAACTTGACATATGACGTGGTATTGGGGCACACATTTCTCACAATATCCAACTTTGGAATATATCTCGAGCTTGACTCGGCAAGTGGCTGGAAGGCATGGAAATTGTGGTTCTCTCATGTGGTTGGGGCGTGGTAAGTAAAATATTACCAAGGAGAATCACAAAGCATTTTAAAATATATAATTTAAATACAATACATTGTCCAATCTGTACACGTTGTCAAAGACAAACATCACCCAAATTTTTGGACTCCCATTGACTGCCATGTGTCACCA
The DNA here is from genome assembly GCA_037957365.1 of Torreya grandis. NCBI lineage: Eukaryota > Viridiplantae > Streptophyta > Pinopsida > Cupressales > Taxaceae > Torreya > Torreya grandis. The sequence continues at coordinate 1,051,497 of JARHVA010002798.1, read as the reverse complement.
CCTGATTGGACCACTTAGCATGTCCACATTATGACACATCATCTTGTGACACCACATTGTTTCCCTATCGCATCAGAACTTTAGTGGCCTATAAATTTTGCATACAGTGTCTATTTTACAAACTACAAAAAGCACTGGAAAGCTCTCAATGAGATCTATGCCAGGAAATTGTTTTCATCATGACTTGGAAACTTTTTTTGAACTAAACTCTAGATCAAACCTCCCTACAAAAGAGGCTTTTGGTCTCCAAAAGTCTACTATCTCCTGGAAACTGATAACTAGTCTACTGCATCATTTCAAACAGAACCCAATCATATCAAAAATAAAAATTGGAAAAATAAATGATTCTCAACACAATTGAAAATGCCTACACATGGCATGAGTTAAAGAATCTACAACTGCCAATAAACTGATCACAACATACCAAAAACTGTCTATCCAAGTCACATCCTATAAAGTGGTGAACTAAAACAATTCCTAATGTAATTGTAAAACAAGTTTGTTAATGTCGAAAACATACAATAAATGTTTTAGACATGTTGCAATACAATGCCCTGGTATGGGACTTATATGCTAAGCAAATGCAAACAACACAAAGTGTATATTGCCTAACATCTCAGACATGCCCATAAGGCCTTACAATGCATCTATACATCATGTGCTAAAAATAGATACATTCGAAAATAGCAGTCAAATATGAGACAAGTGTTGTAAGGAATTAACTCAACCCACAACATGCATTCTGCTATTATCTCCAACTGATCAAATGAGTTCATGTCCTCTAGACAACTCACACAGCATAAGTAGGAGATTCCAAAACATTGAGCTATTCAACATGAGAATTGAAATACTTCAAATGATGAACCTATCTCAAAGTGTTTTCACAAACTCTAATAATGCATCTTCAAAGCTTGTTCTTTCCTTTAACATAATTCTTAACAATACTTTGACAAACAAGTGCATTATTAATCCACTTAATCAAAATTTCTGCCTAGTTAACTTGATTTCCTTAGTGGATTCCTTAACATCATTATGGATTGATTTAACTTCATTGACCTTATTAATAGGTTGATAAATCATCTTAGTTTTACCATTTATAGAATGAGAAGATGATTGAAGTTTAAAACAATGATCAATCCGATGTCCACTCTTATGGCAATGAGTGCATAAAACCTTCTTAGGTGAGGTCTCCCTTTTACCTCTTCTTGCTTTACCATGATGAGAATAGTCTTTAACACCTACAATCTGCTTAATCAAGGCATGTTTCTTCCAACAAAATGCAACACTATGGTTATGCATCCCACAAAAAGTGTAAGGAAATGATTGCATCATCTTCTGAATGTTAAATCCAAATTTCTTAAACATAAAAAGTGGATCAAAAGATTTAGTGCTAACTCTAGTGTAGGAACTAGGAGGTGGAATCTCAATACCTCTTCTACATTCCTTCTTACACCGTACATGATCTACTAGTGGCCTCAGTCCTTTTCTATTAGAATCTTGCCTTCCTTTAGCCATGGAGAAAGTTTCTCCTTTATCCACTTGCTCACTAGTGTAACCAAAACCTGCATGGAGAGATCTATGCTCTACCTGTATTAGGTTAGTAATTCCTTGGCCATCTTGACCAAGACCTCTTCCATTAAATCCAATTTTCATCAAAAATTTAGATCCTATACCCTTAGTGTGTTGTTCAAAACTACCAAAAGCATCATTACTTGAATATGAATCTGAATGGAAAGAAGAAGATGAATTGCTTGGTGAATAACTTACAGTGCACTCAGTCATAGTTTTTGCATCTAAAGTAGAAGGTATTGCCTTCTTTGGTTCACCACACTATAATTTGATCAAGATCTCATCCTTAGATTCAAGCTTTGATTTCAAACTAGCATTCTCCTCATCTAAGGAGTACAATCGAGCTCTCAAGAATGCATTCTCTTCCTGGATCTGAGTATTGATGGCTTCAAGCTCATCAAGCTTGGATCTATATGACAATTTACCCATGGTTTCCTACATGATTCCACAAATTCACACTAAAATCTAATCAAGTGATATTGAAAACCAATAAACTAAAAGAAACTATCAAATCACAATCAAAATCTATCCCTGCTTCTAACTGCTCTGATACCAAAATTTGATCTGTAAACACTAGTAGGAACTTCACTACTTTTTAAAACATTTAAATGAATCTTTTAAGTTCTCAATTCCAAAATTTAAACTAAATTGGAAGTGGAAAATTTTAAAATTTATAAGATGTTGGAATGATTAAATCTAATTAAAATCTGATCCAAGTATCATGTTTCAAAATTGAAATAAAAGTGAATCGATAGATCACATTAGTTTTCCATTGAAACCATCAGATTTTCCAAATTCCTGATTTTATCCAATTACCTGTAAATGATCAAATGATTAATTTTTTCATTCTAATTAAAATCTAAATTATAATCTACAAATTAACTAAAAATTAAATGCAAAAATGAATTCAAAGATCAAAACACAGAAATTATTTACAGGGTTCAGAATTCCTATGTCCCCAGGTTCCTATCGAACCGATCCATTAATGTTGCTAAAATTTGCAAGATAAAATAATATTTACAAAAAAAAAAAATCATCTCTCTCTACAATCATAGTGATCAGACCTTCGAAAGACCTTGGCTGACTCAGTACATCCTTCACCTTCTTGAATCACAAGCAAAGGCTTCTCCAAATCAAAATTGGCAACTTCCCTAGCTCAAAATGACATCACTAATTCTCCAAAATGGGCAAATGAATATACTGCATAGAGTGTATCAGAGTTCTAAATAAGTTTGTAGTTTACTCTGAGCTCTGGTTCGGCATCTAAGGGCTCCAAAATGTCCAAATACAACAAACTGGTCTATATTCTCCCTTACACAGTCGGCTGAATGGTTCCCTCAAATATAGGTTCATGCCTTTTATAACACTTCCAAGTCCATCGCTTGGTTGGTCAAGGCTTATCCCTTTTACATGAGAGGTCATGAGTTCAAGTCTTATCCCATCTATTTGGGTGCTTAGCTTATCTATTATCCCACATTAGCAAATGGAACGGTTCTCAAGTCTTTTAAAAAGAGTTAGCACCTCCTTTTACAATGCTGATGCCCCTTTTGGTGGGCTCAAAGTGCCAAACATAGTATGAGTTCATTGGTTCAAGTTCCATGTTTAGCTTTGGTTTAATGGTTTAAGTTCCACATTTAGCTTTGGTTTAGTGGTTCAAGTTCCACGTTTAGATTTGATTCATTGGTTCAAGTACCAACTTAGCCTCTATGCTATCTTTGAACAGATCTGCTAATGATGTAATGTAGCCTTCAATCTTGAGGCCTATCCTTTTCTCACATTCTAAACTTAGCATGGGTATTTTAGTACATGGCATGCATTTTGGTGAACCATTCTTGAGTTCCTAACTTAGCATATGACGTGGTATTGGGGCACGCATTTCTCATGGTATCCAACTTTGGCATATATATCAAGCTTGACTCAACAAGTCACTGGAAGACATGGCAATTGTGGTTATCCCATGTGGCTAGGGTGTGGTAGATAAAATATTACCAAGGAGAATTACAAAGCATTTTAAAACATATAATTTAAATACAATACATTATCCAATCCATACACGCTGTCAAAGACAAACATCACCCAAAATTTTGGACTCCCATTGACTACCATGTGTCACCACTTGATTGGACCACTTGGCATGTCCACATTGCGACACATCATCTTGTAACACCACATTGTTTCCTTGTCACATCAGAACTTCAACAGCCTATAACTTTCTCATACGATATCTATTTTGTAAACCACAAAAGTGCCAAAAAGCTCTCGATGAGCTCTACACTGTGCAATTATTTTCATCATGACTTGGAAACTTTTTCTAAACTAAACTCTGGATCATACTTGAAGTTTAGGTTAGTAAAAATCAAGAAATTCATTCTTACTTGCATTCAAACTCTTGACATTCTATTTTTGACATCCTAGCTTACTGTCATCTTGCATAAGTCAATCACAATCAGGAACTAAGCTCGTAAGGACCAACATCACCTACTTGTTCTCTCTGGTTAGGCATTCAAGTTTAGACTCCTTGATAGGGATCATCAATCTTTCACTTATCATTTAGTAACCACAGTTAAGTACATCACTTATTCTATAGGTATCTTAAACATTTATTCTACTATCACTTTATATTTATTATGCATTATTTTACACACTTTTGACTGTACCTCCATGAGGGAGTTACAGAGCTTCCTCACTTGTTTCCCCTTAACTTGACATAAAAAACCTCTGACTAGATCTACCCAAACCATAATCTCTCTCTTATAACTCTCCCCAACTTCCTAGACCTAATACAAAACTATTTACCAGACCCAAAAAATCCTTCTGTAAGCTCTTAGACATTTATTGCCCTTATCGACCTTGGTAGCCTAATCAACATTAGTCACCTTCACCACCAACCTCAATAATAGAACCGCTATCAGTCACTCCCATACCGATGTTGATAACTATGGATTCCCTAACCTTTCTAAAACCTACCCAAACAACTTCTAAAACATAAACAAAATACACCATCTACACCCTGTCACTCCCTGCTACATATATGCTATTAATAATGGTAATATTATCTCTCCTTCACTCTCTCTTTACCTCTCTTTTAGTTATTCATTACTCTTTTATCTCTCAAAAGTGGCCTGTCATCTCTAGAAGTTTCACACTTCCTAGAACAAACACATAGCTTGGCATCCCACTCATTTATCTGCTAACAAACATCTTGTGGTAGTGCTTTCTTAATTTTTGGTAGTCCTCCCTAGCTAAAGAAGAGTGCTCACCATGTCTAGATATGGTGCGTAAACCAATCTGGGTTCATTATAATCACTTATCCCCATCATTATTTTTTTAATTTAGTGAAACACTATGAACTTTAGAGCTAAACCTCTAGTGGAAATGTGCAAGGATTATGGGATTGACCTCACTTATGCTTCTAACTATAATCCTCAAGGGAATGGGCAAGTAGAATCGAGTAACAAGAACTTGTTTAAGATTATCAGAAGAACATTGGAAACCAATAAGAAAAGGTGGGATGAATAATTGAATTTACCTTGGGGGTTGACAAAATTACTCCTAAAAGAGCCATAGGTCAGAGCCCTTTTGAGCTTGTTTATGGAGCTCAAGCAATTTTACTTATAAATTTTCAATTGCCTACTTATCATTTCATGCATCAATTGATGGATGATGAACACACTAACCACTATGAAGAAAGGTTAAATCAGATTATGGAATTGGATGAATCTCATAGATTATTCCATGAGAAGAATCTCAAGTTTAAGGAAAAGTTGAAGTGGACATTTGATGGGAAGGTCACTCCAAAGGAATTTCTAGCTAGGTGATCTTGTTCTATTATGGGATAATCAACATGAAGAAAAGGGTAAGCATGGTAAGTTTAATGCCTTACAAGTTGGATTGGCCCATACTCAATTGAATTTAGTATTGGGGAGCACACATTTTTTTAAGAGATTTGGATGGGGAGATATTGGAATTACCTATCAATAGTAGTCATTTAAAGCATTTCCTAGACTAAATCTATTTGTTTCTATGTATATTTTGTACAACTTTATTTTTCTATCACCCCTTGTTGTTTTATTGATCACTTGTATAGTTATTTTTTGTCATGTGTTTGTTTTGTGTCTATCTTTGGATCCTCTTGATCTATTTCCTAAATGTCTATTGTAGTATTGATTGGGCCTTTGTGTTTACTTAAGATTTTTTAGTCCTGACTCCATTGCCTAATGGATTGGCACTTGGTCCTTTATTCTGGGGTTCTTTACACACCCATAGGGGGTATACATCCCTAAGTGAGAGCTTATATTAGTGATTGGGATTGTATTAGAATAATTAGGCCTTAATTAGTAAAATTGTTCAAGTTTGGCTTGAATTTCATACTATAATATGTGTCATATCCTTACTCTCTATCCCAATAGGTCCCTTTGAAATGTCAAAATCCATGAGAATATTACTAAGTCCCATATATTGATTTGTGTGGAAGTGAATGATTATCCCCTAGGGTATTCAAGGCTATTTATGCTAGATAAAATTGTGTTTTAGATCACATGAATGTGATGTAGTCTTTATTCCAAACTTAGATTATAAGGGCTCTAGATTCCTAGGTTGGAAATCTGTATTGCACCTTTGGGGTGTCTTGGTGACTAAGGGGAGGGATCATCTAATGAACTAAATGAGAATCACATGGATGTATGCAGAGTAATCCCTATGAGTTTTATTCTCTCACATAGTATTGAAACATCTTTAGGGGATGAAATAATATTACACTCCTCTTAGGACCGATTGATGATGCAAAAAGTAAAGAGATGGCTGAGAGCCCAAGCAAGCATTTATGTCAAACATGTGGTATCATCCCAAAATGATTTTGGTTTAGGTCCTCTTTTTGAAAGGTTGTCTCACTTGCTTTAAGGTGAGCAAGAGGAAGGAGACATCTGAGGCTAAAACCACTTAAAGTCATGCCACATGGCATTCCCTCAAATATTTTTAGTCTTTAGGCTGCTTCTAAAACTTGCCTCATCTATCTTTAAAAGAGGAGTTACGAGGATCTCTTGATGACCTAGACATTAGGATTGGCTAAATAAGATAATGACATTTGGCACTCTTACAAGATATTGAGACATATTTCACTAGGATACCAAGGAGAGAAAAAAGGTGAGGAGGTGCAAAAGTCCCCAAGACCCAAGTGTCTGAATGTCTAAGGCATTAATGTAGACATGTGTCAATTTTACATCCAAGAGGAGGGTTTAGGATGTGTTTTACCTCATTACAAAAAGATATGATGAGTGAGAAGGTGAATATGCTCTTGAAGGCTTGATGAGCATCGAAAGGTAGACTTTTTCTTAGATAGTGCCATGTGTCCTAAGGAGAATCATCTAGCTTGAAAAAGTAGTGTTAGGTTTCCCTCCATTTTTCAAAAAGGACACTTGAAGTAATCAATGTGGTAGCTGGTGACTAAGCTATTTTTCTCTAAGGTTTTAATGGTAACCCTAATTTCAAAAGGGGGAAGGTTATAACTAAGTATTTTTCTTCATTTATATCCACCTTTTGCATTTGGAGCTAATACTTATGCTATCAAGAGACTTGTGAACCAAAGAGGCATGTAGTAAGAATAATAATTGCAGTGAATCCTTCAAAGGACTTCTCACTCTAAGTGCATGCTAATCTATGTGATTATCAGTAAGTATTCTCTTAGCTTCTTGTGTAGTGTTCTTGAGGGTAATTCTAGGGTGTTTTAGAATTTATCACCAAGAAGTGTCCATTCTAGTTTTAGTGGCATTATACCAAGTGAATTAGGAAGAAATGGCTTCATCATCCACTCTAGTAAAAAGCAATATCACTTCCATCCTTGATGGGGTTAGGGATACTAATTTCTAAGTGTTAAATTTTGCTTCCATACTAAATGTATTACAAAGTCCAAACCCACTCGAGGCTATGTCTAATTTGGGTATGAGTTATATGGTTCCTATAGCAACATTTCCTCTAGCAATCTCGTACCCAAAGTTAGTTATTGTATGTATAAAGGTATATCACCCAAATACCATAACCATGTTTGATGAAATCCAATAAATTATCTATTTATTCACTCTTGAATATCTCAGCACCATGCTTGGGATACTGCCTTATCCTAAAAGTATCACACTGACCCTGAAAGAATGCCAACAATATGAGGAGGAAAATGACAAGCCAATATGGGACATCACAAATTTAATTTGGCTCACTAAGAAGAGAACAAAGGTCTCAAGGATGACCAAAAACCTCAAGCTAATAGAATTCAAAGAGTTGCCACAATATGCTATCACCATGGCTGCTAGAATCTATGTGGTACCCACTACAAAGAAGTTTGAGCCATGGATGTTTTTGATCCTTATCTGCATGTTAAAGGGACAAAAGAAGATGGATTGGGATTATTTATGGAGTGAAAACTTGCACAATCAGATGATGTAGTTGTACAGTTCTATCTCCTCAAAAAATGCATTTGAAGGTACTTTTTACATGTCTTCCTATCTGATGTATAGCCTAGTGCATAATAGAGACTTCCCATGGCTTACTAAAAATCCCTTAGGATTGAGAATATATGAGTTGTACCCTAAGATGACTTTGGAGGGATTCAGGAACAATTGGGCCAAGGTTTAAAATTGTTTCCTTAATGTTATGATGAGTGTATTTTTTCCCTTGTGAAGCCTAAATAGAATGATTAGATCAGCTAGGGAGGAAATTGATAGATATAACATGACATACAATCAATTATGCACATTCACATATATCTAGGTGAGTGGTTATGTAGGGTCACGTTGTAAGTTGCCTCAATATGTGGATGAAAAGGTTACAATCATGGAGCTATGCAGGCAGTTGGTGCGTCCCCATGAGATGGTCATTGTGAAGAAGATTAATAATCCCTTCAAATTCCTAGTAGAGATAGGATATTATACATGTCCTTCTCTAGCTAAAACAAAGGGATTAGAAAAATAAATGAGATGATACCAATTTGAAAAGATGCCTCCTTAACCAAACTATGACATAAGGTGGTTGGTAAATGTTGTTATAGGTATAGCTATGTATCAAACATATTACGAGGACATCTAGTCTAACTACACAATTGAGGAGCATGGGAGAAAAATAGATTATATGAGGCTCACTATGAAAGAGATCATTGGCATAGTTTCTATCCCCATAGACATGGTGGATGATAAAGCAATAGTGTTGGCATCATAGACTGAGAAGAACATTGAGATGCAACCCATAGCATAGGTGGACTTCACTATCCCATAGAATGACTCAGTTACATGGAGGGCTCATCCAATTATGGAAAAAACATTTGGATGGTTGAAGGCCCCAAGGGGTGGACCTTAGTGCACATGACACTTATACCTTACAAGAGTTATGAAATGTCAAAGATATTACGGCACTCCTTCTTCCCTACATGGGTAATCTCGTAAGCTCACAAGTGGTATAAAATGGCAAGGGGAAGAATCTAATAAGTGATATTGGTTTCACTAAGCTAGTTAACATTAAAGAGGTTACAACATCACAATCCAAAACAAGATTGTCATATACTAAATTGACCAGTTTGGTAGAGAATTAGAGTAAGATTACCACTAGGGAGGTATAACTTACTAGTGCTAATTCCATATATTAATGTTAAGGGAGTTCCCACCATGATAACTAGCTCAAACATCACGTCATCTACTTAATCTAAGCAGCCACCATTGTTAGGGTGTGGAGCTAAAAGCTTCACCAAGGAGCACACATTAGCAGTTTCAAGTCTACACAGACATCGGCGTCGATCAGGAGTGACCAACGTCGGTCAGGAGCAGTTGCAGAGGCATCAACATCGGCAGTAGGTCGGCCGGCAGCGGTCACAGGCAAGCAGCAAGAACCGATGTCGGTTACCTGTGCGTCTAGAAAGCTATTTTCGTGGATAGAAGCGAGTGTTTGCATGATGAGTTTGAGTTGTAGTCTCAAAGTCGCATCTCTATTATTGGCAATACTATTTTTAGAGCCCTTGTTCAAGTGGCTTAACTGCTTGTTGGAAGTGCATGCTCAAGTCTCCTAATTCTATATGTAGAATTAGATCTTCCTAGCTTATTGTAGTAGTTTTGGGTAGTTATTATGGATTATTGTAGTAATTCATTGTGTGTGAAGAACAGTACAGAATTGAATCAATCCAGGCTTGTTGGAGTTGATTGTTCTTGAGAGAGAGAGATCTTGAGGAATAGAGATCTATTGAGAGATCTATACATCTAGGAGAGGTGTGGAAGAAAGAAGTTTCTTCAATTGTATTCCTTTTGTAAAGAGTTTGCTAATACAAGTTTTCAGGGTGGTTTCTTGTATCTCTTGTTCTTGTTGTTTATCATTCTAATTGTTTGTCTATCTAATTTAATTCCGCGTTTATTGCTTTCACAAGTGTAATCTATTTTTGGTTGATCCCCAACAAGTGGTATCAGAGCCAGGTTCACTAACAGGTGGTTCAAATTTGTGTAGTGTGTATTGATTACAGGTTCTCACAGGAGTTTTTGTAGGGATTTCTGATTGAGTAGGAGAAGCAATGGCAGATGAAAGTAAATTGAGAATGGAAAAGTTCAATGGCAAAAATTACCAACACTGGAGAATGCAGATAGAGGATTATCTGTATCAGAAAGATCTCTACTTACCATTAGGTGGGGTTGCAAAGAAGCCCAAAGACATGGAGGATGAAGAATGGGAAGTTCTTGACATAAAGGCTCTGGGGTCTATAAGACTGAGTCTAGCATCCACTGTGATATCTAACTTATCACAGGCAAAGTCTACGGTAGAGTTGATGACTGCATTAGCAAATTTGTATGAAAAACCCTCTGCTTTTAATAAGGTATATCTTATGAAGCAGTTATTTGATTTGCATATGAATGAAGGTGGATCTGTTTCTACTCATCTGAATGATTTCAATGGAATTGTGAATCAATTGAGTTTAGTCAATATAGTGTTTGATGATGAAATAAAAGCTCTTTTAATATTATGCTCTTTGTCTGAAAGCTGGCATGGCTTAGTAATGGCAGTAAGTAATACTGCATCTGCATCAAATATTTTGAAAGTAGAGGATGTTGTTAGTGTTATCTTGAATGAGAAAATACACAGGAAAAGCACAGAAGAGACATCTGGGAACGCTTTAAGTTTTGAGAGCAGGGGAAGGCAAAAAGAGAAGAGCAAGAAAGGTAGATCAAGATCCAAGTCTAAGGGGAAAGGCAGATCTAAATCCAGAAATGGCAGAAGGCCACAATGCTGGAATTGTGGAAAGATGGGGCACATAAGCAGAGATTGCTGGTCAAAGCCTAAGGAGGACAATCAACACGAAGGAAAGGAAGAAGCCAAGGTTGCAGGTATTGCACAAGATGCTTTAATTTTCTCTCTGCATAATAATATAGAATCTTGGGTATTAGATTCTGGTGCATCTTTTCATGCTACCCCTAACAGGGAATACTTCAGTGACTATATCCATGGAGACTTTGGAATAGTGTATCTAGGGGATGATGAGCCCTGTAAAATAATTGGCAAAGGTAAAGTGCAGCTAAAGATGCAGAATAGCAACACATGGGTGTTGGGAGATGTGATGCATGTTCCTAGCTTGAAGATAAATTTGATTTCTGTAGGAAAGTTAGGGGATGAGGGTTGTACAGTAACTCTCACAGCAGAATCTTGGAAGGTGACCAAGGGTGCACTTGTTATGGCTAGAGGTAAGAGAGAAGGTACTCTCTATTTGTGTAATTGTGTTACTAACAAATCTCCTTCTGTATTATCTACTTCAGATGTGGATGTTAAATTGTGGCACTCAAGGCTTGGCCACATGAGTGAGAAGGGGATGTCAATTCTTAAGTCCAAAGGTATGCTTTCAGATTTAAAAGGCATAGATCTAGAGTTTTGTGAGCACTGTGTATTTGGAAAATAGAGAAGGGTTAGTTTTCTCAAGACTGGGTCTACTAAGAAGAGGCATAAGTTGGAGCTTGTTCACACAGACGTGTGGGGGCTAGCTCAGGTTGCCTCCATTGGAGGATCACAATACTATGTATCTTTCATAGATGATGCTACAAAGAAGGTATGGATCTATTGTATTAGGAGAAAATCTGATGTATTTGAGACTTTTAAAGTTTGGAAAGCTATGGTTGAGAATGAAACAGGTAAAAGATTAAAGTGCCTGAGATTAGACAATGGCGGTGAGTTCTGCAGTCATAAGTTCAGAGATTATTGTTACATGCATGGAATTCGCAGGCAAAGGATGGTTCCAAGGACACCTCAGCAGAATGGAATTGTTGAAAGGATGAACAGGACAATAATAGAGCGTGCAAGATGTATGGATTGCATGCCAGTTTGCCCTTACAGTTTTGGGCACAAGCTGTTGACACTGTAGTGTACCTGATTAACAGAGGACCCTCTATAGTGCTGGATGGTGGTATTCCAAAAGAGGCATGGACAGGTAAAAAGGTTGATCTCTCATATCTCAAAGTTTTTGGTTGTGAAGCCTTTGTGCATATAGAGAAGGAAAATAGAAAGAAGCTTGATGCTAAGTCTATGAGATGCACGTTTATTGGCTATGGCTCAGATGATTTTGGTTACAGATTGTGGAATCTAGAAACAACAAGGTAATCAGGAGCCGTGATATTGTTTTCAATGAAAGAGTGATGTATTGTGATCAGCTAAGGAAGTTGAATCAATCTAAGCAGAGCAATGGTGAATTAGACGAGGTGAAAGTCCAAGATGAGCTCGCGAGAAAAAGAAATAATCACTTGCAGGAAAACACGGAGACTGACGTCGGCAGGTCAGGAACCGGTGTCGGCAGGACAGAAACCAGCGTCGGCCGTACAGAGACCGACGTTCGCAGGACAGGTACCGAGGTCGGTCAGGCAGAACCAATGTCGGCTAGTAACAGGTCTACAGGTGATCGAGGACGGTCACTGTCAGAGAGTTTGGGTGGACAGCGTGTTGTGGATGAGCCTCAGACACCCACCAGGAGGTCAGAAAGGGTGAGTAAGCCTCCAATTAGATATTCTCCTTCTTTATTTTACTTATTGCTAACTGATGGTGGAGAACCAAAGAGTTTTGAAGAAGCAATATAGGTGGAGTCCAAGAGTTAGTGGGAGCGTGGCATGGTTGAGGAGTTGGAGTCCTTAAGAGAGAACCAAACATGGGATTTGGTTGAATTGCCAGCTGGTAAGAGAACACTCAAGAACAGATGGACCTACAGGTTGAAAGAAGGTGAGAATGGACAAATGAGATATAAGGCCAGATTGGTAGTGAAAGGATTTGCACAAAATCCAGGTATCGACTTTGGTGAGATTTTCTCTCCTGTTGTTAAAATGACTTCTACAAGGGTTGTATTGTCTTTGGTTGCTTTTGAGGATTTGCATCTTGAGCAGCTAGATGCTAAGACAATGTTTCTTCATGGAGACTTGGATGAGGAAATTTATATGGAACAGCTAGAAGGATTTGAGGTCAAGGGTAAGGAGAAGTTTGTGTGCAGATTGAAGAAAAGCTTGTATGGCCTCAAGCAAGCTCCTAGGCAATTGTACTTAAAATTTGATAGGTTTATGACTGAGCATGGCTACAGTAGGTGTCAATCTGACCATTGCGTGTATTTCAAGAGATTTTATAATGGTAGATATATTATTCTATTTTTGTATGTAGATGATATGCTGGTTGCAAGATCACACATGCAGGATATCTCTGAGCTTAAGGTGAAATTAGCTCAAACATTTGCTATGAAGGATTTGGGAGCAGCAAATAAAATCCTTGGCATGAGCATTAAGAGAGATAGGAAAAATCACAGGTTAATATTGTCTCAAGAAGATTATGTGGACAAGGTGTTGAAACGGTTCAATATGCAGGATGCTAAACTGGTAAGCACACCTTTGGCTGGACATTTTAAGTTGAGTAAAGAACAATGTCCTAATTCATATGATGAGGTAGAGTACATGAGTAAGGTTCCATATTCTTCCATAGTAGGGAGTTTGATGTATGCAATGGTGTGTACTAGACTAGATATTGCCCAAGCAGTGGGAGTGGTAAGTAAGTATATGGCCAATCCAGGTAAAGAACATTGGAAAGCAGTTCAGTGGATCCTTAGATATCTGAGAGGAACCAGCAGTAGGCACTTGTGATATGGAGGTTCAAATACTTCTCTACATGGTTATGTAGATTCAGATATGGCAGGTGATTTGGATGGCAGGAGGAGCACTACAGGTTATGTTTTCACTGTAGGTGGAATGGTGGTTAGCTGGATATCTAAGTTGCAGAAGGTTGTTGCCTTGTCAACTATAGAAGCAGAGTATATTACAGCCACATAAGCTAGCAAAGAGATGATATGGATGACACGGTTCATGGATGAGCTTGGTAGGGAGCATGAGAGTTGCAGATTGTATAGTGACAGTCAGAGTGCAATCCATTTGGCTAAGAATTCAGCCTTTCATTCAAGAACAAAGCACATACAGCTAAGGTATCACTTCATACGGCAGGTATTGGAAGATGGTGAGTTGAAGTTGGAGAAGATTCATACAGATAAGAATCCTATTGATATGTTAACCAAGCCAGTTACAAAGGAGAAGTTGAATCTTCATTCAAATTCTGTTGGTCTTCATGATTGAGTTGAAGATGGAGGAGCTAGAAGATGTTGCTGTATAGGTACTGGTGCATCTGTTTATCTCAAGTGGGAGATTGTTAGGGTGTGGAGCTAAAAGCTTCACCAAGGAGCACACATTAGTAGTTTCGAGTCTACACAGACACCAGCGTCGGTCAGGAGTGACCAACGTCGGTCAGGAGCAGTTGCAGAGGCACCGACGTCAGCAGTAGGTCGGCTGGCGGCGGTCACAGGCAAGCAGCAGGAACCGACGTCGGTTACCTGTGCATCTAGAAAGCTATTTTCGTGGACAAAAGCGAGTGTTTGCATGATGAGTTTGAGTTGTAGTCTCAAGCTCACGTCTCTATTATTGGAAATACTATTTTTAGAGCCCTTGTTCAAGTGGCTTAACTGCTTGCTGGAAGTGCATGCTCAAGTCTCCTAATTCTATATGTAGAATTAGATCTTCCTAGCTTATGGTAGTAGTTTTGGGTAGTTATTGTGGATTATTGTAGTAATTCATTGTGTGTGAAGAACAGTACAGAATTGAATCAATCCAAGCTTGTTGGAGTTGATTGTTCTTGAGAGAGAGATCTCTTGAGGAATAGAGATCTATTGAGAGATCTATACATCTAGGAGAGGTGTGGAAGAAAGAAGTTTCTTCAATTGTATTCCTTTTGTAAAGAGTTTGTTAATACAAGTTTTTAGGGTGGTTTCTTGTATCTCTTGTTCTTTCTATTTATCATTCTAATTACTTGTCTATCTAATTTAATTCCGTGTTTATTGCTTTCACAAGTGTAATCTATTGTTGGTTGATCCCCAACAACCATTAACATACCTCCTCCCAAAGATTTATACAAGGAAGATATTGAGAGAGGAGGAACTAGTGCAAGTAAGGATCAAGAGGCCTAAAAGGATGTTACAACCTCTAGTGATGAGCCCCAAGAAGAGAAAAGAGGTCATTTTCATGAATGTACCCTCCAAAGATATTGCCATGGAGCCCCAAGAGGAAAGATCCTCATATGCCTAGAAATTAAGGGATATGAGTGATGATGAATATATTTTAATTACTAAAATAGTAAAATGGTAGATGGTATTTACCCCTCCCCCAGTGAAAACTAGATAAATAACCCAAAGGGAAAGGCCACACACTCTGGTTAAAACTTTGGCAATAAGGCTATTTGGGCTATAGGCACTCTCTAGAGAAGGCAAAGGTGATGAGGAATACATATTAGCCCCATATGACCCTTTATCCTTCAATGATGTGGTACAAGTTGGTGTTGAGGTGAATACATGTGATCTAAGAATTTGGCTCAAGAGAGGATGGTTAGTATGGTGTTAGTTTTAAAATGAAAACAAAATGAAAGAAACACACTAACTAGCATAACATCTCTAGACCTAGACACTAGAGAGAGCTTAGTTAACAATCATGAACAAAACACACAACTAAAATTTAAAAGAAACCTTTTTTTACCTTCTTTGGATGTTCTAAAATGCTTGTTGTAGTGGTTTGCTTGGTTTGTGCTCATGAATTTTTCATCAAAGGAGGCTTGGATATCTCCTCTTCTCCTTGGCACCTTTGGCTTATGGCGTGGCTTAGCTTGGAATCAATTTGGCATGGTAACACTAATTAAAATGGATTTTTTAATCATTTGTGCATTATAACTTTGTAGTGCATTATAACTTTGCACCAAAATAGCTTAGAAATGATGTTTATGGCCTCTCTATTTATAGATTTTTAGATTTGGTCAGAATCAACCTGAACCATCCATCTCAAGATTGAGATGTGTGGCTAAAGATTAATTTAATTTTTGGAATTAAGTTTATAATTATCCTCATCATGACATTGGAAGAAAGGAAAATTAAGAGACATGGAGGGTATCATGGAAGGCATTGATGAGGCATGGAGGGCATGAATCTTGATATTTATGGCATTTATGGCCTAGGGATGTCTTCCCAAGAAATGAGGTCACCAAATGATGCAGATATTCAATATTCATTTCCAAAACAAATTGTTCAACAAGTTTCCATAGAATTATTAATTAGGCCTTGATTTGGGTTAATTATCTCTTAAACATGTTTAAGCACTTTGTGCACAAATTACTCAAATTAATCAAAATGCCTTGTTATTGGTCCAAAATTCTACTGGATGGAATTGGAAGCCAATATTAGATGCATTGGATCTGTTATCCCATTTAGGATGTTATCAAAAACAAATAGTAAAGGAATGTGTCTCATGTAAGAGATTTGATAGGAAAGAGTAATCTAGAGCACCTAGGTGCAAAATTAGCATTATGACTTGAAATGATTTGATCAAAGTTAGCTGGCCCATAACTTGCATTGCCCCATTTAGTGATACCCTGGCCAAAATTAGCATTTGAATATGTTAATTTTAACTCATTTAATGCATTTTAGTTTTTTTTAAGGCAAATTATGTATTTTAAGTGGAAATTGGCCAAAATTTTGGTTAGAGGTTATCAGTGGCCAATTTTAGGTGTCTACAATTTGCCCCTATTTGAGAAGTTGTTGCAAATCGTAGGTAAAAAATGTCTTCTCAAATAATGAGAGATGGCCTGTATGTTAATAAGAAGATGATGATTAAATAAAAAAGCTCAAAATTATTTGGGAAGCCTATGATGATGGCCCCTCGAGGGAATGGTCATCACATTTATTGATGGATGGTCCCTCAAAAAGAAACAAAAAAAAGGTCAAATTAATCTATGGTTGAGATTAATACAAATAAGAAAATGATTGCATGCATTGATGTAAAAAGGATGTTGATTTTCCCAAAGGTAGTTATAATCAAGAATAAAAGTCAAATTAATGATTTGCCCATAGGTGGTTATTATCATTAAGCAGACTTGGATTGGCTAAAACTAATGGTGCCCTAGTTAGGGATGATTATCAAGCATAACTCAAGGATGTAACCTAGAATATAGATTAAATATGAGTAGGTGAAAAGTGATGAAAGAGATGGATAGAGGAATAAGATTGATCACTGTGAATGATTCAATTGTACCTTTCAATGAAGAGATGCTCATTTTGATTAACAATGATACAAATAGAATGGCCAATGGGTTGATTTGATCAAGGGTGGGATGGGAGGATTTCCAAGTTGCCAAGGATAAACTTCTATAGCTTCATTGATTATAGACCTTTGTGAAACTAATTTTTTCTATAGTATATGATGGTAGGCTTCATGATAGAACACCATGAAGACTATCCCAAAATATGCATAAGGACTAACTCCCAATATCCAATAAACACTAAAAAATAATACACTAATGATAAAAACCCTGATGATAATGTTGACATATGAATATGGATGGATTCAAGTATAGGTGTGCATAAGTAATAACCCAATGAACATACATAGATTGAATCAAGACAACAATGTTGAAAGCAAACAAATAAATAAACAAATAGAAAAAATAAACAAACAAACAACCTGAAATAAACAAATAAACAAAAAGCCTAAAAAAAAGCAAAAAAAAACATTCTAATAATGATAATGCCCTAGTAAGATAAATCAAGGATAACTAAGTTGTTTGGTTTAGTTTAGTTTAGATAGGACAAATGTTTTTATATTTTTGAAATATTATGAATGTTTTTGGAATTTTGAGGTATCTTAACTTGTTAGAGAATGACATGATACCTAATCACAAAATGGTGAGAGCGTATGGAAAGGGGGACTGAGGTGACCTCAACATGAATTTAGCATGACCCACATAGTCCTAAAATGACCTCAAGTCACAATAATTTTGTCCACATAAAAGGTGAGGAAAAACCAACTAGGTCCCAATAAGTTCTCAAAACTGGCAAATGGTCTATCAAATGAAAATAGTAATGGTAAGGTGAGGCGGCAATACATGGTGAACAAGTGTTTTCCAGTTTTCCTATAGGTGGTTATAACTAGGATGCAATGACATAGATCAATGAAACTAATTTGTCCATAGGTGTTTATAATTAGTAGTAAGATTGGTGAGATATTGATTTGCCCATAGGCAGTTATAATCAAGCTCACATTAACAAACTTGATAGGATGAAAGATATCTTTCCAAATTAACTATCACACTACTTTCATAGACTATCATTTAAACACATACTTGATTAATTATTGAAACTTGATTGGAATCCTCTCACAAAGAGTGTGGAAAGAACTAAAGGAACCAAGATCAAAATAGGATTGGGTAGGATGACTAAAAATAGGCTTTGGTCTAGATAGAAATGGAATGATAGGATGGTGTGGTCTTGCTAAGGATAAAGATTATTTTTTAATAATAAAATGGTAAGAGGGTTGCTCCCAAGTGATAGGGTGAATAAAAGGATACATGACAATGGAAAAAGGATATGTAAAAATGGAAATGGCATGGAAATGTGAAATGGTATGGTGCATGTTTTTGGCCTGGGTGTGGTAAATGGCATATGATTATATTTTTCTTGTTGAGAAGGAGATGCACGTCGTAATCAACAAATGATACAAACAAAATAATTAATCATGTTAATTGTCATCCCACACCTCATCTGAATAACTACTCTATCAAAAATTGCTTTTAGATTTGGTTGTCAAGAATGCTTTTGTGATCTTTGGTCATTGATTTTGATTCCTTCAAGTGTTAAGACAAAGTACTTTATATCCTTTACAAAGGAAAGTGTGTTCATGGATGGTAAATAGGGATAAATAATGGATGGTAGATTTGATTGTGAAATGAAATGGTAGATGATAATGGAATCTAGAATGGTTGGGAACCAAATGAAGATTAGGATGCTCAATCACACGTAATGTTGCTAATTTTAGATTCAACATAATTTTGGTTGTGGAAAGGTCAAAGACTTTTTCTCTTGATAGGATCATCAGATTTTTCTATTGTTTGGTCTTAAGAGTTGCTACCATCTGATCAGGCTATAAATTGGAAGCTATTTTGATTTTATCTTTGATTTTGTCTTCATCTAATAGTGAAGAACTTTTGTGCTCAACTATTAGTGCCTCAAAGAGTTTTTCACCAATGAAGTTGTCTTGATTGTCCCATAGTTCCTTTGAGAAGGTTTCACTAATGAACATTGCATTTTGAATTTGATTGTCTTTTAACACTTCTAAAAAAGTTTCACTAGAAGATTCTAAGTTCTGACTTGCATTATCCCTTAGATCCTCTAAAAAGGTTTCACTAGGAGAGTGTTCTTCTGATGAGTGATGAGCTTATAATATGGCTCATTATTGACATGTTATTTCTCTCAATTCATCTCCTGAAGGATATTATCTTATGTAAATCTTAGATTGTTATATAGTTATTACATGGAAAATAGATATTTGTCTTGTTTATATTGAATCGAAGACTAAGCCTTTACTTTGCCATTAATGTCTAACACATAGTATATTTTAGTGAATTTTTTATTGTGAATAATGATCAGGAAAAAGACATAGGAAATGTATAGTGAATGTGCAATTTTGATCTTCATCCAGTAGAACTATAGACTCTACAGGCTTGTTTCTATGGACTCTATAGGCTTGTTTCTATGGACTCTGTAGGGTTGTTTCTACGGACTTTGCAGGCTTGTTTCTATAGACTCTACAGGATTTTTCTACAGACTCTACAGGCTTGTTTCTATAGACTCTGCAAGCTCATTTCTATGGACTCCACAAGCTTATTTCTATGGACTCTACAAGTTCATTCCTTTCAACTTTATAGGGTTAATTTTGAGAATTCTGTAAGGATGAAGCTACAAATGAGGAATCTAGTGGCCAAATAGGATAAGAGAGAATCATTCTAGCTAGAATCAAATAAGGAAAAGAATCACTTACTATTTTTTAATATTTGCTTTTGATAAAGATGTATATATATTTAGATCTTAGGATTATTATAGGATAGGATATCTATTTTATCAAAATATTTTGATCTCTTATAAATTCAATTTCCTATCTTTAGATGAGTGGATTGACCAAGAAATCCTATTCCTTTGCATCCTATTTTGAGTTGATTATATTAGTATAAAATGTAAGATTTCCATATATTAGACATAATAGATATCAATTGATACAGAGAAGATAATAGAGGAAAATATTTGTACAAGAATATTATAGGTTTTAGATAGATTGTAATCATTTTCAATTTTATGAATTAATACTTTAGTTTCCAGCACTAATTAATCTTTGTTCCTAAGTCTGAGAGGAGCAAGGGCCCACTCTCCTTGGAACCAGGAACTGTGTATGGTATTTATGTTATGTTTTACTAATTCATTGTTATAATTAATTAGAATCCTGTTACTCATAAAAACATCAAAATAAATTCAAAGTTTAAAAAGCATTTTCTTATTTCAAAGTTATTTCCTTCTAAGCAATGTGTGTTTTCTTTTATAGTAAATAGGTGAAACAAATTTCCTTTTGTTAGTGAAGAAGTGTGATTTTACTTTCCATGCAAGCGTAAATAAGAGTGTGATCTTTTACTTTCAGCAAAAGAGTGGATTGATTTGATTTATTCCTTTTCAACAAAAGAGTGAATCACATAGTTTAGGACACATTTATTTATTTAGTCAAAGTTAGAATATGATAATCAAACACCCCTATAAGTAGCCTTTTAGATATGCCATCCCATACCTTACTGCAGATAGATTTGGACACTAGCCCTGGTTGATAAGACATTAATTAAATATTGATTAAATGAGGAGTTAAATGACACTCATCATTTTTGGTGCCATTTTTGGGGACATAAGGTATTAGTAAGGTAATAATTATTGTTCTAGAATGAAAAATAGAAAACATTGTAAAAACCCATAAATCCTATAAAAATTTAATACATTGATGTTCCATCTTAGAGATTCTAAAGGAGGATTCATCTCAAAGTTTTCACCAAGAACACAATTGGACACTCCTTCAACATCTTTGAGTAGTGAACCAAAATTTACAAGTGAAACCTATTTGTAAGAATCTTCTAAAACTTGGATAGAAACTAGGCCATTGCCACAAGCAAGCCCCATAGGACAAATTCCTCAGGATCAATCTCTTGTAGGAAGACACTATTTAGAAGTTGCCAAGGATTTAGAAGAAGCATTTCAAAAATATGTAACTAAAGAAAATTTTGAGAATTTTGAACAAACCATAACTAATACCACAAATATTCAGTGGGAAGATCATACCAATTTTGAAACATCATCAGAAGAAGAAATGGCTCTCCAACAAAATCAACAACTTACACAACCAAGAAGGACTTTCTCCTTTCCTATTGTTGTAGATACTAATAATCAAAGCCCCAAAAAATATTTCACCAGCTAATCTGCCAAATTTTTGGGGAAGATCTACAAAAGATCTTGATCAATTCTTGTTTGAGTTTACGGTGTTATGTCAAACTTATGATTACACAATAGATGGCAAAAAATTAAAACTATTTCCCTCTACACTTAAAGATGTAGATATGAGATGGTTCATGGGTTTACCTAGTGATTCTATTAGAACATGGGATGACATGGAAATATAATTCTTGAACAAATACCAAGATTACTACTGAGTGCAAGAAAGAAAAGATGATTTCTTCAAAATCAAATAGAATGAGGATGAATCTTTAGAGGATTATTTGGATAGATTCATGTTCACTCATAAAATAAGTGATTATCCACCCACTGAAGATATTAAAAAATTGGTTTTCTTGAAAGGTTTGGATGAATACACTAGAAATGCCTTAAATCTGATGGGCAGAGGAGATATAAATAAGTTGGCTTTTGATCAGATTTTTAAGTTTTGTACCAATTACTCTTGAATGAAACCTGGAATTAAGAAAGGAAGATTTGGAAAATATAATAAAGTGGGTAAGTTAATGGAAAAAATCTCTAATCTAAACACAAATATCTTGGTTACACTAAACAGTACCTTGGATGAAATTCAAGCTAAGACAAATGCAACATAACCCTTAGCAATCTACTGCCCTAAGTGTAGACAAAAACATGCTCTTAGAGACTGTCCCCTAGAGAGAACCAATGTTTCATTATGTGGGATCTATGATGCAACAGATCATGATACCAAATATTTTACCCTTTTGCCTATTTTAAAGAATCAAATTAAAACACAAGTCTAATCCACTGAAGAAGTAAATTATATTTAGAGACAAAACTTTTACCCACAAAACTAGGCTCAAGGACAGTTTAATGCAAGAAATCTAGTTAATCCATGGATGACACCATGAAATGTTTCAGTTCCTTCACCATTTTGGAATCAACCCCAAATTCTATCAATGTAAAATCCATGGGCAAAACAATATTGGTTGCCAACACCCCCATGGATGGTGCCACAGCCACAACAACAATGGGTACCATAACAACAATGGATGCCACAACCATATCAACAATGGAATCAGTAGTGGAACCCATAATGATAATATATCCAACCAAAAAGACCACTTCAACAAAAAACTATTATGCCACCTCTAGTTATTTATCAAAAAAGACAAATCAATCAACCCTTAATGCCTGCACAACCAATAGCAAATCTAAAAAATAAACAACCAACACCTATTTATGCTAATGAACAAAAAGATATAATCAATGTTGGATCAATTGAGTGTTCAGGCATACATTTGAGACTAGGGAAAACTATACAAAAACCTTTAATTCTCATTTTCGAGACACCTGATGAAAATGAAAAGATCGAATCATCTCAATTAAACACTGGAGAGGCCAAAATCAAAATGAGCCCTAAAAAAACTACTACCCCAATAGTTCCTTTTCTTGAAAGATTAAAAGAAATAGGTATTAAACCAGAATCAAACTTGGTCCATGGGCTGCAAAAGATCAATATTGAGGTACCCCTTCTACAAGCTATTAGGGATATACTTGAATTAAACAAGATCATCGAAAACCTTTGTATCAAGACACCTAAGAAGAAAGTAAAATATCCTAAAACCATTCATGTTGACAGAAAAGTTGCTGATTTATTAGCAGGAAAACTATTAGTTCCAAAATATGCAGATCCGGGAAGCCCAGTGATCACAATTACAATTAGAGGTAAAGAAATTCCTAATGTTTTGGTAGATTTGGCATCAATAATCAATGTTATGACAACTGATACTCTCCATGCATTATCTCTTATGAGAATGTAACCCATAACTACCATTCTTCAAATGGTGGACTAGTCTGTAATGAAATCAAAAGGGACTATAGAAAATGATGAAGTACTAATAGAATATTGGGTGTATCCAGTAGATTTCATGGTTTTACAACCCAAAACAAAGAATATAGGATATCCCATAATCCTAGGTAGACCATGGTTGGCTACTGTAGCAGCATTGATTGTTTACAGGTCAGGAGACATGACCATTTATAATGGGATAAAGTCCAAATGCATCTCTTTATATCCTCCTATAAAACCATCAATAAATTGCATACAAGAACTTTGGGTGGATAAATTAGACAACACATTAAACAAGATTTCCTCATTAGCTATGATCACAGTTAAAAAACACTTGGAAGAATTGAATGAAGACATATACCCAAAATACGGACTCTATCAGTCTGAAAGCTATAGACTCAACTAGTCTAAAAACTATGGAATACCTTAGTTTAGGATTCTTGGGTCAAATAGAATATTCTAAAACCTCCACTTCTACTTCTTCTATTGTTTCTTCACTATATGATCATGGATTGATTCAAGAAAGTGTTTGGAAATTGGTAGAACACAACAAACTCATTTCTTAGATGCATTCCATTATTCTTTAGCAAGACTGATTCCTCCTGGAAAATAGTTTATTAATAATATAACTATGTTTCATAAGATACTTCCTCATCCATGTCCTCTAAACTCATTGACTAGTGAGTTTAAGCAAATAGAATCCAACTACCCAGGTACAAAACCAATCATAGTATTACCTAGAAAGATTTTGATCATCAATAATTTGTTAACGAATGAAGAGGAAGATCAACTCTTTGAAGTACTAAAAAGACATACTAAGGCTTTTTCTTGGGATTATACTGACATGAAGGGATTTCACCCCAACATATGCACTCATCACATTTACATAGAATCTATCAAACCAGTTAGATAACCACAAAGAAGAATAAATCCAACATTAAAGGAAATAGTCAAAACAAAAATCCAAAAGTTGCTAGAAGCTGGGTTTATTTACCCCATCTCAGATAGCCAGTGAGTTTCACCTCTAGTAATTGTACCTAATAAAAATAAAAAATTAAGGGTATGAGTAGATTATAGAGAATTGAACAAAGCAACAATCAAAGATTACTTTCCTTTACCTTTCATTGATCAAGTTCTTGACAACTTGGTAGGGAAAAGATTTTTTTCTTTCCTAGATGGGTTTAGTGGATATAACTAGATAATGGTAGCAGTTGAAGATCAAGATAAAACCATGTTTACCTACCCTTAGGGAGCTTTTTTTTTATCGATTAATTATATTTGGACTCTATAATGCACCAATAACCTTCCAAAGAGTAGTTCTGACAATATTCTCTGACCTTACAAATGATTGTGTTGAAGTATATATGATGACTTCACCATTTATGATGAAAATTATGAAGAGGCTCTTACCAATTTGGAAAGAGTATTGATCAAATGTGAGAAACATAAATTATCTCTAAGCCATGAAAAATTTTTATTGATGATAGATGAAGGAATAGTCCTAGGACACCATATTTCTACAAAAGGCATTCAAGTAGATCCAAAGAAAGTTGAAATAATCTCTAATTTACCCATTCCACAAACACAAACTAAAATTAAGATTTTTTTGAGACATGTTGGTTACTACAGATGCTTCATAGATAAGTTTATCCAAATAGCTACCCCTATGTTTGCCTTGATTACAAAATATAGTACATTTGAATGGAATAATAGTTGCCAGTAGGCCTTTGAGACCATCAAAGCTAAACTTATTACTGCTCCAATATTGAGAGGACCAGATTAGACTAAGCCATTCCATATATACACATATACTTCCAATACAACACTAGGATTAGTCCTTGGAAAAAATGATGAAGAGGGAAACATGTATGTTATAAATTATATTAGAAAAAACATGACACCTACTAAGAGAAATTACACCACAACTGAGAGAGAATTCCTAGCTGTGATCTATGCAATTAACAAATTCAGACACTACATAACAGGCTATAAGGTATTTGTCTATGCAAACCATTCAACTATTAGATATCTTACCAACAAACCAATTGTGGGAGGTAGGATTATTATATTGCTATTGCTCTTACAAGAATTTGATGTTACTATTATAGATAAACCAGGGAAGTCTAATGTGGTGGCTGATTTTTTGTCAAGAATAAACACTACAGGTAAAGAACTAGTGGAAGATGACTTTCTAGATGAACAAATATTTGCTATTTCATCAAAATCTTCATGGTTTACTAATATAGACAATTACCTTGTCATAGGGAAGTTTCTTCTACACTTTTCATAAAAAGAAAAGAAATGTTTAATCAAAGAAAGTTCTTCTTTCAAATGGATTAATAGAATGTTATTTGAACTTGGACCTGACCATGTGTTTTTTAAGTATGTGACAAATGGTAAAGCTTATGATATCATTAGCGCTTGTCATGATGAACCAAGAGGATGGCATTATTCATCTCAAAGAATCATACATAAAATCCTGGGAGCATGATACTATTCACCTCACCTTCATCAGCAAGTAAAAAGATATGTCAAACACTGTGATGCTTGTTAGAGAATTCGATAGCCTACTCTTTCAAAAAAGATTCCTCTGCACCCTCATCCTCAATTGGTTTTAAAACCATTTGAGAAATGGAGAATTGATTTTATAGGTCTTGTGGATCCTCCTTCTAGAGGAAGAGAATATCTCCTAGTATGTATAGACTATGTGACCAAGTGGGCAGAAGTGGAAGCATTAACTCGTGTAAGAGAAGAGATGGTAGCTAATTTCTTATATTTTAAAATCATATAGAGATTTGGTGCTCCAAAAGAGAGTCTTAGATCAAGGACTTTAGTTCATGTCAAACATGATAAAGCACTTCATGCAAGTATATCAAACTCAACACAGAAAAACATCTCCATACCATCCATAGGCTAATGTGCAAGTTGAAGTCACTAACATAGAACTAGAAACCATTTTAACAAAGATTGTTAATTCTATTAGAAAGGATTTGGAAAATAAGGTACCAAAATCTATTTGGGCCTATAATACTACTTGAAAAACAATAACTAAATTTTCACCTTATGAATTGGTTTATGGTAAGAAGCCTTTATTCTCTGTTGAATTTGAATTACAAACTCTGAAAACAATTGTAGAAGTAGGAATTTAATTAGAAGAAATACATAAAGAAAGACTCCTATTTCTTAATCAACTTGATGAAATGAGGATGGAAACACTACAAATATTTGAATTGGTACAACATCAAAGAAAAGTTTGGCATGATGCACAAATCAAACAATAGAAGTCTTAGAAAGGATATTGGGCACTATTGTTTGATTCCAAATTTTAACAGTTTAAATGGAAATTATAAACAAGGTGGTTCAGACCCTATCAGATTGAAGAGGTATATGAAAATGGTTTTGTTAAGCTAATACCTATTGATGATAGTAGAAGAGCTCTGTTAGTCAATAGACATAGATTGAAGCTCTATCAAAAACCTCTCAATAAAGAATAATTTTTTCAAAAGGTAAAGGATCAGGGCATTGTTCTGAAGAGCTCTACTTCTTCCAGTGAACATGATCCTTGATAATCTTATAGTTGATTTGAAAAAAAATCAATAGTGAAAATCCTTCTAGGGATGCTATTGACAATGCATGCCCAAAAAACTAGCTTGCTGGTTGGCTATGCATTGCAAAAAGGGCTTTGGCTAGAAAACCAGCAATGGATGGCCAAAGGGAAAAAATACAAAATTTTATAAGAAAATCTCATCATTTCATTATTATTGGTTATCTCCATGCAATAAACTAATCCATGTAAACTTATTTTTGCAGGACACATAATGAGCAAAGGATAACATCTAAGGTTAAATTAAGACATATATTTTATTTATCTATGTTTAGTTAACTAATTATCTTTGATTTAATTAAGACTTATTCTACGGAGATGACCCAAATTTGAATCTTCCAAAATATAATGACATGACACATGCCATAATTAAAAAAAACATGCAATTGAGCCACCAAAGGTGTATGGATAAGTGTGTAGCTTTGATATAATCAATTGAATCATCAAGTATCACAATGATAGGATGTCATAAAAAGAGGTTTTAAATGAAGTAATGAATCACTGTCATTGTCAATATGACACATCATCATTTCACATAATTTATATTAATGAGACAAAATGGTTGGCACACTCTGTAGAAATGTGTGGCACCTAATTGTATCAAATCATCATATCAAACTATGAACTCATGCAGCTGTAGCATTTCATGTGAACCATTTAATTTCTATAGACTTCAACAGAAGCTGGCTACAAATTCTCCATAATTTTCAACTACAAATCCTTAGTGACTGTTGCCTACCAAGTTCAACAAAAGATTGGTCTACACTTCAATCAGAGTTAAAGGAACAGAGTTGATTGTAAATCCACATAGAAATGGGATAGAAGACAAGATCAGAGCTGAAAGATATAGCAAAGTTTCATAAAGACAAAGCTTATGTGGTAGTGTTTAGAGCCAATGGCTAGCTACCTTTCATTGAAAAATTCTAAGGTTTCAATGAAACAATGGTAAGTGAATTCATCACTAATCTCACCCCTAAATTTTCAATTATGAAAGGCATTGTTATTCCTATTACAACTCAAGTTATAAGCCAAATTATACAAGTTCCAAAAGAGGGAATTAGAGCTACAGGTAGAATTTTATTTAGTGATTTAATTAGTCATTTTAATGGGAATGAGAAAATTAGGACTTCATGTCTAGTATATTCTAAGAAAAAATCAAAAGGGATTAGTATAAATTCACTTCCTAAACCCTAAAAATATGTTGCCAAGTGGGTACTCAAGTATATCATTTGTGAAGGGCAACACAGTCTTTTAAAGGGAGACACCATGAAAATGTTAATACATCTTAAGCCTGGGAGACAAAACCCTTAGTACAAAATTAACCTCCCATCCTTCTTATATGGTGCTCTACAAGTTATGTCTATAACCCCTAATGCTGCTCTTAGGCATCATGGCCTTATTCATCTCATTATCCAACATCACTTCATTCAGCAAGGACAAGAAGTCTGAGAGGAATTTTAGAATAGTATAGCACAACAAATTCCAAATTTACCTGCACAAGAAACCCTAAATTCATAACAAGAATGATCATCTCCACCTGCTACATTAGCTAAGAAAATAACATCAAGCAAGAAATTACAGAATGTAGTCCCAATAGAAATTCCTTCTTCTTTAAGAAGAATCACAAGGTCTCGAATCCTTGAAGTTTCAAGGTCTCCACAAGAACTTCATGAATCTATAGTACAACCAATTCCCTTGTTAGGAAAAATAAAATTGAGATGAAAGGTTGCTATAGAACCTAAGAAGACCAAGGGATTAATGGTTGAAAAGGAAAGCCAACCAAATGTAACGAGTGACCAAAATAAGGAGGAGGCTCATTCTGATAGATGAAGATGAACAAGAAGCTGTAAACATTTTGGAAAACCTTAAAATGGTATCTCATTCTACCATACATCAAAATATTCCTGCACCTATAGATATTGAAGAAATTCCTTCTAAAAGGAACTCTCCAATCATAATGGAGGAGCCAAGTCTAAAGGAAGAGCCACACATAACAAAAGAATCAAGTATAGTAGAATAACCACATGTTCCAATTGAAATTACAATAGATAAAGGGAAAACTATATGTACCAATGAGAAAGGTGAATCATCTAATCCAAATGATCTTATTCTATACTTAACTTTGTAGCTTTCTCAAGCTCAAATTCTTGAACAACAACAAATAGCTGACATTACTGACTTGATCAATCAATTGAAAGACAAGGATCATCTCAACTCATTTTTGGTGCAAAAATTAGATACAAAATCTACTGATGATGCAGTAGAAGTTCATAGATTAGAGGAAACAATAAAGGAACATGAAAGTGAAAAAATAGATCTTTTGATATATATAGAAATTTTGAAGAAGGAAAATATGAGATTGCAAAGTTTGGTAAACTCTTCCAAAGTACCTGATATTGCACCTCTTCCTCCTAAGATATTTGTTGACCATGGTTGTCAAACAAGTGATCCAGGTATTCCCTCCTTGCAAATACTACATCAAATTGAAGAAGAATATCCTGTACTTAAATAGAAAAATAAAGATGCAACTTCTTCAAACAAACTCTTGGAAAATGAAAAGAAAGAATTATAAGCTAAAGTCCAAGATTTAGAAGAAAATTTGTAGGATGCATGAAAATTAGGGGAAACTATTTTGGCATGTAGGAATTTTTCTCCTACATACAGTTTGTTTTTATTGACAATTTTATAGATGGCAGCTTCTACAGATTTCTTGTCTTTTTCGTTACAAAAATTTGTAGCCAAAAACTTTTTTGGAAATTTTCTATAGTGCTGAACCGGATCAATAGGATTTGCTTTGTGAATTTTATTTGCATGATTTGATTCTAGGAGACCATGAGCACAATAAGTTTTTGATAAACCTTCATTTGGGAGAAGTTAAACTAAGGGCATTACATTCTACATTTAAAAATCAAATAGCATGGAAATGTAGATTTGAGGACTATACAAATCATGCTAAGACTATAGGATTGTATGTTCGACTAGCCTTTCCTATTCCCAGATTGATCAAACAAAATTTTAACTTTGCTTTGTTAAATGATGAGGTTAAATGCATTATTTATAGGCTCTATATGATTGTGCTATTTCTTTTGATTTATTTTCAAGATAGAGTTTTGATTCAGTGGTGGATGCAAGTGTAAATAGATGGGACCAACTTTTAGTACCTCTTAAAAGATGAGAGGTCATATCCCCAAATAACTTAAGATGGAGTATGAGGAGAGCATCCTCAATTTTGAAAATCTTAATAAAGGTAATAAACTCTGGGGGAGAGTAGAAATGGATTAACATGAGATATATACCCCCTTTGTTGATCATACCTATTATAGGATGGCAGAGTTGGACTCCACAATCGAAAGAGCAATTCAATATATGGAAGCAAATGATTCAAGCACATCAGGGATTTACAAGCAATCCAGACAAACATATAATAGATGAATTTGATGAATATGATCTAAGTCAAAGTGTGGAAAGCAAAAGCCAGAGCTATGAATGCCAATAAATGTTTGTAATGGGACTTGCAAAAGGTAAAGCTTGGGGGAGATGATGAGCTCAGAATATGGCTTATTATTGACATGTTATTTCCCTTAATTCATCTCTTGAAGGATATTATCTTATGAAAATCTTATATTGTTAGATAAATATTACATGGAAAATAGATATTTGTCTTATTTATATTGAACCAAATACTAAGCCTTTACTTTTTCATCAATGTCTAATACATAGCATCTTTTAGTAATTTTTTGTTGTGAAGAATACTCAGGAAAAAGACATGCAATGTATAGTGAACGTACAATTTTGATCTTCATCCAACATAACTATAGACTCCGCGGGCTTGTTTCTATGGACTCTACAGGTTTATTTCTATAGATTCTGCAGGCTTGTTTCTATGGACTCTATAGGCTTATTTCTATGGAATCTATAGGCTTGTTTCTACAGACTCTGTAGGCTCATTTCTATGTAATCTATAGGCTTGTTTCTACGAACTCCACAGGTTCATTCTTCCCAACTTTGTAGGGTCAATTTTGAGAATTCTATAAGGACAAAGCTACAAATGGGGAAGTTGGTGGCCAGATAGGATAAGAGAGAATCATTCCAGTTGGAACCAAATAAGGAAAATAATTGTCTACTATTTTTTAGGATTTGATTTTGATAAATATGTATATATCTTTTGATCTTAAGATTATTATAGGATAGAATATCTATTTTATCAAAATATTTGGATCTCTTAGAAATCTAATCTCCTATCTTTGGATGAGTGGATCGACCAAGGAATATTATTCCTTTGCATCTTATTTTGAGTTGATTATATTAGTATAAAATATAGGGTTTTTATATATTAGAGATAATAGATATCAGTTGATAGAGAGTAGATAATAGAGGAGAATATTTGTACAAGCATATTACAGGTTTCATAAAGATTGTAATCATTTTCAATTTTATGAATTAATACTTTAGTTTCTAGTACTAATTAATCTTTGTTCCTAAGTCTGAGAGGAGCAAGAGCCCACTCTCGTTAGGACCAGGAACTGTGTATGGTATTTATGTTATGTTTTACTAATTCATTATTATAATTAATTAGAATCTTGTTACTCATAAAAACATCAAAATAAATTCATAGTTTAAAAATCATTTTCTTATTTCAAAGTTATTTCCTTCTAAGTAATGTGTGTTTTCCTTTACAACAAATGGGTGAAATGAATTTCCTTTTGTTAGTGAAGAAGTGTGATTTTACTTTCCATGCAAGCATAAATAGGAGTGTGATATTTTACTTTCAAAAAAAGAGTGGATTGGTTTGATTTCTTCCTTTTTAGCAAAAGAGTGAATCACATAGTTTAGGACACATTTATTTCTTTAGTCAAAGTTAGATTAGGACAATCAAACACCCCCATAATCAGCCTTCTAGATCTACCATCCCATACCTTACTGCGGACAACTTTGGACACCAGCCCTAGTTAATAAGACATCAATTGAATATTGATTAAATGAGGAGTTAAATGACACTCATCAGTAAGTTCTAAATTGGATTGTCCCACCAGGTGTGCCATATGTGATCTATAAATTTGGCTCAAGAGAGGATGGTTAGTATGGTGTTAGTTTTAAAATGAAAACAAAATGAAAGAAACACACTAACTAGCATAACATATCTAGGCCTAGACACTAGGGAGAGATTAGTTAAAAAACATGAATAAAACACACAACTAAAATACAAAACAAACCTTATTTTACCTTCTTTATATGCTCCAAAATTCTTGTTGTAGTGGCTTGTTCGGTTTGTGCTCATGAAGTCTTCATCAAAGGAGGCTTGACTATCTCCTCTTCTCCTTGGCACCTTTGACTTGTGACTTGGCTTGGAATCAATTTGGCATGGTAACACTAATTTAAATGGATTTTATAATAATTTATGCATTATAACTTTGTACCAAAATAGCTTAGAAATGATGTTCATGGCCTTTCTATATATAGATTTTTGGATTTGATCAAAATCAACCTGAACTGTCCATCTCAAGATTGAGATGTGTGGTTGAGGATTAATTCAATTTTTATAATTATGTTTATAATTATCCTCATCATGACATTGGAATAATTGGAAATTAAGAGGCATGGAGGGCATCATGGAAGGCATTGATGAGGCATGGAGGGCATGAATCATGATATTTGTGGCATTTATGGCCTAGGGATATCTTCCCAAGAAATGAGGTCACTTGATGATGAAAATATTCAATATTAATTTCCAAAACAAATTATTCAACAAGTTTCTATGGAAATATTAATTAGGCCTTGATTTGGGTTAATTATCTCTTAATCATGTTTAAGCACTTTGTGCACAAATTACTCAAATTAATCAGAATGCCTTGTTATTGGTCCAAAATTTGACTAAATTAGAATTGAAATGCAATGTTAGATGCATTAGATACATTATCCCATTTAGGGTGTTATCAAAAACAAATAACAAAGGCACGTGTCTCATGCAAGAGATTTGATAGGAAAGAGCAATCCAGAGCGCCTAGGTGCAAAATTGGCATTTTGACTTGAAATGATCTGACCAAAGTTAGCTAGCCCATAAATCGTGTTACCCCATTTAGTGATACTCTGGCCAAAATTGGCACTTGAATATGTCAATTTTAACTCATTTAATGCATTTTAGTATTTTTAGGCCAAATTATGCATTTTAAGTGGAAATTGGCTAAAAGCCTAGTTGGAGGTTATTGATGGCCAGTTTTAGGTGTCTACACCACATAGACTCAAGCTCCTCCTAAAGAGGGAATAGTCTCCCTAGATTCAAAGACATTTTTTCAAGATATTCTCACCCAGATGCCAAGACAAGATAAGGAGGGTGAAATAGAAAGCAAACATGAACCTAAGGAAAAATCTATAGATGAGCTGAGGAAAAGACGATAATCCCCCACCAGTAGTGAAAAGGTGGAGTCACAAAGGGTTGAGATATAAAATTTCATGGTAATTGTTAGAATATCATCATAAGTTATTCCCATTTCAATGGTGATAAGTTCATTACTAGGAGTGGAGGCTGGTGTTGAAGAGGGTAGGGGATCAAGCTTGAGAATGGGTACCCTTACCCCTTCAGATTTAAATAAGGAATCAGACCAAGCTAATAAAGTTTTTGAGGTAGGAAATTTTAGAGGTAATACTTAAATTAAAGTGCCTCAAGGTCTCCTTTCTCTAATTAAGGTTGATGATCCTGCTAGGCATGAAGGTACTGAGGCCATGATTGGTGAAGAGCTACCCAAAGGTGACAAGGAAGACACCATAGCCTCTTCTTAAGGTCCCCAGTTAAGTGAAAAAGTAAAATTGGTTATGGTACCATATAATTAGCCTATAAATCAAGAAATCTCCATCAATTGATTTCTCTTAGAGTCCCAGCCAATAACTTGAGACAAATGTTGAAGTCTTGGAGTATATTAAACTAGGAAAAGAAGGGGTAGGAGGAAATAATTAGGGGAATGGTGAGTTAGATAGTGATGATGGAATCAATAAAATTATGTTAGGATCAAACCAAAATCTTATAGCACTCCCTTTGGCTAATATCCTATTGACATCACCACCCAATGCATCAAAGCCAGCTTCAAGGTCCATGATTCCAATTTGTTTCTAGACCAAACCCCTTCTATGTGTTGAAGAATAAATCAAGGAGAAACTTGGCACTATGAGTAATATGGGAGACACAAATGTGATGAATATATCTCAAGCATACAAGGCTAAGCCTCCCAAGAAGGCTAAAGAACTCTCATAGATCACTTTTTCTGATGCTGGGGAGAGGACATAAGAGATAGTCATTCCTTCATTGGGAGCTACAAATAAAGATGCTCCCCTCAAAAGTTATGTAGTGTAAATATATGATTTGGGGGAGCTATTGAGAAATGAAATCAAACATAGCTCATATGTCTTAGCTATCATGGTGGTACATCATATGGACAAGGATAAAGTCTCTATGGAAGAGCCCAAGGCACAAAACTTGGTTATGATTCATTACCTATAAAATTTACTAAGTGAGCCCAGAGTAGTAATTCTAACTACCAGTGAAGCCTTGACTAGAACAATTTCCTATTTAGATACACTTTATTTTAGCCATGGTGAAGAATTGAAGACCAAGGGATGGGCAAAAAAATATTGGTAATAAGACTTGACATTCTGGGCCAAAGAAGTGATCCATTCAGCACTAAAATGTTTTGATGACATACTAGATAAATAAGGAGAGTGAAAATCCTAGGTGTTCATGTACGATGTTGATATCTAGAGCTGGGAGACACTTAGGTTGATAGGGGATGAAATCTGCAATGTGGGAAAGGATGTTTTGATAGCAAAAATTATCATTTCCTCTAATGATCATAAAAGGCCTAGAGAATATCAGTTAGTAATAAAGTATAGGATAATGATGCTTAAGGAGGGAATTTTTGACTCAAAAGAGAAGATCAATCTCTCAAGATTTTGAAGACAAAGTTTAAATATGTTGTAAGAAAGATGGTAAACCTTGATGATGAAATTGACATAATAGAGGTGACATTGTATAGTGTCCTATAGAACCTCATCGATGCACCTCATGGAGCCTTTGACATTGAGAAGATAAGAGAATTGGTGTCACTTGAGAAATCCTACAATCAATTAAAGGCATTAGTAAAAAATTAGGTAATGATCTAGAAGACCACCAATTGGATGGAGGAATATAGTGCTAAATTCAAGTACTAGGTGGGTCCAGACCAAAATATTCTTGCCACCATGATTGGAGGATTTATAACATCTAAGAATAGGTTGGAAAGTGACTCGATCATCAATGTTGATTCTACAACATGACCAAATTTTTTCTATTTCCTTCGAGCTAGCATCAAGATTCTCTTTCTTTCTTCTTCTTCTTCTTCTTCTTCTCTTTATTTATTTTTCCCTCTTTCCCCATTTATAAATTAGTTTACATTGCCTGTTAGTGGCATGTCCTTTTCTAGAATATTATTTGTATTTGTTTGATAAATGAAAGGGACATTTGGTTAGTTGTGCAAGTGGACAAAAGTTTGTTTGGTCCCTTACTAGATTTCCCTCCACATGGCTAATATAAAACATTCCAATAGGGTGGAGTATCAATCTTGTCATTTTCACTTGAGCACACACATGATCCATGGAATCATATTTGTTACATCTCATAACAAACTCCAAACCCACGAAGGATTCTTTTAGTTGGATCATCTTTTTGGGATATGCCAAGTATGGCTAAAAAATTGTAAAATTAAAATAGGTTTTTTCTTTTACAAAGGTTGGTCTATCAAAAAAATGTTTTGCATCTAGAGCTATTGCTCAAGAGAAGTTCTACCTGCATAATTTATTTGGTTCCAAATTGGTTTTAGTTGTAAAACCATTGGCAATATTTGAGAGTGTTTGAAATGTTCCCTTATTATAGAGATGGTTTTCATAATGTTCATGTTATATAATTTCCATTACATGTTATATATATTCAAGATTTAGCTAGATAATGAAGTGTGCTTGTGATTTATTGCTCTTTCTTGTTGTTGAAGTGTAATGCTCTTTTTCATGTTCTTGGCAAATTGGTGATCTTGTGTATTCCTTTTATGGTATTCATCTAAGGAGTATATAAGGAATATAAAATACTTTTAGCTTTGAGATTTGTAGTAGAGTGTTAATATTCCTTTTTAAGGGTAGTCCTAGGCTTATGAATTTAGTAGTAAGGAGTCCTTGAATGGTTGATCGTAGTATTACTTACAAATCCTTTTGAGAAACCTCAAGCATTAATTTATTCCATTTTTTCTTGAAATGTAGAAGCATTTTTAAGTGGAAATAATATAGATATTATATGACTTTATTCATATTCATTCAGTAACTATCCATATCTTTATCTAATTAACAAACTTTATTATACCCTATTTTACCACACATACAACATCCACCGCATATCTAAAGTGTTGTGTGCATAACAGATGCATAGATTTCCTCACATTTGAAATGTATCTATGGTTAGTGATTTAATTCTTAAGTGTTTCAACCATATCATAGGGCCTTTACTTTTTTGAATGTTTCACTCAAGGAATTTTGAAATCATCTACCTTGTTTATCTTTAATAGCTTATGTCTAGTTTAGAGCATTTGTTTATTTCATGTGACAACCCTACCTAGGTGGATTGAGAATTATTGGTTATGTTATAATCAGATGTGTTGTCTCATGTAATAATAACCCCCATGGAGGTTGAATCATGTCATATTTTCATGTGATCAAGCTACCCTTCAGGTCCTCTCACCTTGGTTTTGGTAGAGCTAAAAGTAGCAGGGAATTAACCACCCCCTTTATACATGTCTCTCAATAATTTTACCTATTTGTTCCACCATAAATGGTAAACCCCTCCTTGGCTATAATGAAAATCAAATGGGTCTTTCATTTTTGATTTCCATTCTCTTTTATGTATGCCAGGCTAGTTTAGAGAGGTGTACAATTGGGAACCAATAGGTCCAACCTATAATGGAAGCATAATCTCTCTAATGGAGTTCTAAACATAACCATTGAAATGAAAGGAATACGAGATCTAGAAACAATTACTTATAGTAACCTTGAGAGGAGATTATGCAAACAAATTTGAACTTATTATAGAATTATAAGAAAATAGATACAACTAAAAATAACAACATACCATAACAAGTGATTATGTTGGGAAAACCCTTTTGGGAGAAAACCTCCCCACTCTAAAGCAACTCAATATATTACTAAAAATCAAATAATAGTTATAAATACTTGTAAATCAAGCCTTCATAGGAGTATCACTAGTATCTAACTAGGATAAAAACTAGTTTAGAGTGTATACACAATATTTTCAAACTTTATCAATTATTGATGTTTTTTCTCTTGTAGGAACCCATCAAGTCTCAATATTTCTAAGTGCATGATTTAAGGGGTGTAACAAGAAAGGGGTGGGAAGACCATTTTTACTTCACAAGATTTTTGTCCCTTTACTACCACTTTTCATCTATACAACAAACCCCAAAAAACACTCCCCTAAGCTTTACCTCCTATCTTTCACCCTCATCCAGTCATTTTCTACCTTCATTAGCCCTTCCCTAGCCAAAACTCTTTTTTGATAGTATACGATATAATGTCAAATCCATCTACCATATACTCTAATTGACAAAACTCATTTAATTTCTAGGTCCACTCTTGGCTAACCTAGACTAAGACCTAGTTTGATTTTATCAATAATGATACATAGTCAATTAGATTGACCCTGTCAACTAAAATTTGGAAAGGACTAGGGTCATATTCATCTATATAAACACATTCATTTCATAATTTCTTAGGAAGAGAAGAAAATAATAATAGATATTATATTGTGCATCTACTTATCCACTATTCTACTAGTGGAACATAGCTTAGGGTTTTATTACTTTCTTTGGAGATACAGATCATCTTGTGGAGAAAGATTTTAGATGCACATATAGGTTTTGTATCCTAGAACTGATTTATCCTTGTCATCCTTACATATCAAAACAAAATCCTATAAAGCACCTTGTCTAAAGGAGGGATTAAGGCTCATTGGGTTCATCTTAAAAGGTAAGTATTCCTAACTTTATTCTTCCTTTGTAAGAGTAGAAAGATTTGCATTTGCACTTCTCTTCCATGTATTAGGATTTTTTATACATTGATGTGAGTATATAATTTCTATGAATGTTTATTTTTCATGTTTATTACCCCAACTTTATGCCACAAGCTTTAGTGAGCACTATATTAGACTTTACTTTGATATTGTCATTTGTACATTAGTGAATATGAAAATATAGGACCTAGTTAGGGTTATTGCATAGTTTTGATTTACAAGAGGCTTTGGAACTCTCCCTAGTGATATTATTGTGGTTAGATATACCTTCACTAGGTCTAGCAGCTCTATATTGGTCATGACCCTAAATATATAATGTATCAATAATCAAAAATATAAGTAGGACTTATCTTCTCCGATCTAGGATTGATTTATAGATCAATTATATTTATCTTTGCATATATTCTGATAAACCCAATATGAATCTAATGTTTGTAGGGTTTATTTCATGCCATCATTTTTATTATCATATTATATTTTTCTATATTTTTAGTACTATATTAAACCATTCAGTATAGTTATAACTTTTTGTGTGCAGGTTTAAAACACAATTGCTTCAAAATGATGTTGTTTTGTTTATGTAGGTTTTTATCAATTATAGGTTATTAGATCGAGAAGTTTGACATAGTATTATTTTTAATTCCAAATTAGCATACATATTCAAACATGTCAACTCTATCTTATATTTTCTTTTATAAAAATATGGGTCAACAAACACTATCGAACAAGTCGAATCTATTCATTATTTATTCTTTAGCACACAAGGTTTTGTAAACTTAGTCAAACTAGTCAACCCAGTTGATAGAATTTGAAATCAAAATTAATTACCATAGCATAAAAATTTACAATTTAAATCATATTTAATCCCACTAAGGTTTATTTATTTTCTCTCTATCATTTCAATTCTTCCTTTAGTACTATTTTTCACAAGTTTGCAGTCTATAAAACTATAACCCTACAACTAACTAGATCCACCGGGTCGACTTAGTTATGTAATTTGTCTTCTTCTAAGAGACATTCAAAATATTCAAATTTTTTATTAAATAACTTGCTTTTATAAAACAAAAATGACCTAGATGAATATATTATGTATTGTTTGCATATAGTGTTACCTAAACTGAAGATGTACTATTATCAATCAAAGAATTAACATATATTTGATATTAGTTAATTCACATTTTCTTTTTAGTTATTTGCATGCTTAGAGTAACTCACATATTCTAAATAGGTATTTTTTCAAATTACCATTTTAGTTACACTATTTTAATATTTTTCACACACTACTAAACCACTTTAAATTCAAAAAGCATTAACCATTTATTTTTTCAAGGTCTACCTACTTAAATTTCATCACCAAGGGGGAAGCCAACTTAGTTTTTTGGCTAAGTGTAAACACATGAATAATGGTACATATTGGCAAAGCACCTGATAGCCTTATCACTATAGGATTGTGAAGTGAGGGGGTAGGACCAAATACTATGCTAATACCATTGCCAATATAAATCCCTTTCATCCCAAACGTCCTGAAATCATCCTTAGAATACTTTCTAGTTCTCTATTTTCAGCCAAATTTATTATCACATTAAAATAAAAATTTGTTATAATATAATAACACTTAGTGTGACCAATTAGTTAACATTTAATTTTTATTTATTACTTTCCCTTTGATCATTATGTGTTGTATTTCAAAACTTGTATTGGCCAATGTTGAGGCAAGATTTATGATGTGTTAAAATTTGATTAGTCATATTAATCCAATTATTTGTGTGTTTGTTTTCATTCTTACTTCAAATTATCTTGAATTTTTTCCCCTGTTCTAGAACATTTTCATCTTGGTCAATACAGTCTCTTACAAACTATTCCACCTTCTTGCTAGTAATACATAATTGACTTCAACGACTATCTTCTTATCCCCTTGTTCAATTCTTTATCCAATTGTACACAATTGACCTACATGACTTTGTATCCTTATCAACTTGTTTAAACTTCTTATTTTTAATACATGGTCAACCTAATTGACTGTGTGTCCTTATCTTTCTATTTGCTTATCTAAGTTATAGAACATAGTTGACTAGTTCAACTTTGTATCTTATTTTCTGACTTTATCTTTGCATCACCATCCTTTTAGCTCCCTTATTTCATCATGAACTTATTTTTTGATGACAACATAGAGTTAAAATCAATAGATATGATGAGATTTACCAATCCCAATAGGTTTCCCTGTAACCAGCTTGTGGCTTCCAATTTAGATGAAAACAATATGCATGTGTCCACTCACACTACAAATTATGGGACTCCTCCTTATTCCTATTCAATTCATAATACTCTTTTCTCTTTAGAATATCATCTTTAATTAGAGTATACTCCTGAAATGATTTTCTTCATTAATGAGTTTCCTCAACATAGGGGAAAAAATCCTTCCACTGTTTACAATCTCATGATAAGCAGTCAATCAGAATAACCCCATTCACCTTCTCCCACATTATTTCATGGATTTGAGGGTGATACATTCTTTGATTCTCAACCTCTCCCTTCTATTTTGACTCCTTCTCATACTATGACCTCTTCTTCATTGATTTATTCCACCTCCATGCCAAGTGTTTCTAATAACATGGTAGGTTCAACATCTAGTGGGCCTTTTCCAGGACCCACCCTTCTCAATCCCTTCACTTGTGCATCATTTTATACCAATGGTAATCATGCATTAGTTCTTATTTTTCTTTTAATCCTTTTACTAGTGTATATTTTTATACACATGATAATCATACCACTAGTGCCTCCTTTTATACCAATGCCTCTCAAGCCACTAGTGTCATGCATGCCACTACTCACTATGGTACCCAACCCACTAATACCAATGTTAATGCCTCACATGTGCAACCTAGTCAAAATACCACTCAAACCCATCAAATCTTATTAAAAAATCTTAATCAAATGAATAATTTCCAAGATAATAATGCCAACCAAATGATGTAAATGCAGAATCATCTTATTCATTTTCAAAATCAACCTCAATAGGTTTCGTGGGGATCACATAATCAAAATTCCCCCCACCCCCCTTAGGTATTCTGATGGTAACCTCATTCCCTAACCACCCTTTGTTCAAAAAATTATTAAACATCTTCAAAATGAACCTTTGATGCCTCAAATTGATAATATATATAGGAGGTATCACACCCATAATTAGTTATAATGGGTTAACTGATCCTACCTTATATTTAAAAACATTTGGTAATATTTATAAAGATTAGGTCAAAATAAAACATTTACTGCTACCAATCTCTTTGCAAAAATACTCTCTAGAGATGCTTTAGATTGGCATAATCGACTCAAGTCCCATTTTATTTCTAGTTTGGAAGATCTAGTTAATGCTCTTGTATAAGAGTTTTAAACTAGTGACCTCCCTAAGATTATTGTGGCTCATTTTATCAATTATAAGCAACTTGAAATTGAAACCACATAAGTTTTCATCAAACCATGGAAGACCTTGTCTAATAAGTGTGAGAATAACATGGCTCATGATAATATCTTTCATTTATTCACTAATTGTCTTTATACTAAGCTATAATATCAAGTTAAGAATCTCTCTCCCCATTCTTTGGAAGAGACCCTTGACCAATCCAAGCACCAATATTTTATCATGCATCATTTTGAGCCATCCCAACCAATTCCTATGATACCATTCATAACATTCAAGCCATTTCTCCCAATCCTCCTTTGGAGTAAGCTTCCCCTTTAAACCACACCCCTACTGCTCAATTTTCTAAAATAATCAAAATTAATGTTTATGAGCCATTGTCCTTAGCATAAATCCAAAAAGCATCTACCAAAGACTCTTCCACGAGAGCTTGACCCCACTCTCCCTATGAAATCATGGTATGATCCAAATAAATTTTGTTGGTTTCATGCTAACTTGGGTCACTCTCATGAAACTTGTAGGTAATTATGTAACTTAGCTATAGATTTCCTACTTGGTCTCAATTTTGATCATGACTCACTCATTTGTAAACATTAACAAACCTATGAAATTTTATTCAAAGCTCATGAAACATAAAATAAAAATTAATCTTTTAACCAAGATCATGCTCATTTGGCCATTTATAAAGACCCTTTTCTTAATCATCAAGACAATAATGACAAGCCTACTCCTTACACAAATAAAGTTGAAATTCTTATAGACTAATCTCCTAAAAAGAATGTGGTAAATATGACTAATATGTGAAAGGTAGTTACTTTCATTGATTCTAATCCTACACACACACACAAATCATCCCAAAATTTTTGTGTTATCTAAGATTCTTCCCCATCTCACCTAATAGAGTTAGGGCAAGAGGACCTTATCTATTTTCAAGAACCAATTTAAACACCTCTATTAGATAACACATCACATACTATTTATACAATTTCCATAACCTATATACCCATCAAAAAATTATTAAACCTTTTAATACCACTTATTTCAATCTATCACAAGATAAACCTAAATTAACTACCCCATCCTCTAAAAACAATCAATCTATTTGACACCAACCTAAATCAACCACATCTTATCAACACAAGTTTACATGAACTTATACTCCTCCTTCCCAAGATCTCTTCTAACATTATGTACCTTTATCTATCATTCCACCCATGGGTTATGATGAATGGGACCCTATAGTATAGCTTACCAATCTCCCATCTCAAATTCCCTTTCTTGAACTCATGCACACTTATTTACATCATCTCAATTACCTTATGCAAATTTTATTCAAAAGAAACATCCCTCATCCTCCCCTATTAGGATGTGAAGCTACCATATCTGGGTCAAAGATAGTATCTTGAAATAATGTGAATAGATGTCTATACAAGTTGAATAAACCATGCACACTTTTATTCCTCTCAAATTTTGTATTGCTTTTATGATCCCATATGAGATTCTGATATGTGTGGATGATCCTCAACTCTTTATAAGCTTCCAAATGGGTGATACCAAGTCAAGTGTTAGATAATTAATCATAATTTAGGTCCTTCATATAATCCATTAGGCTTATCCTAAGTCTTATGTGTGAATTTTGTTGGGTGAATATTTTGTCACTAGCTAACTGACAGAA
The DNA here is from genome assembly GCA_037957365.1 of Torreya grandis. Taxonomy (NCBI): domain Eukaryota; kingdom Viridiplantae; phylum Streptophyta; class Pinopsida; order Cupressales; family Taxaceae; genus Torreya; species Torreya grandis. The sequence continues at coordinate 1,008,453 of JARHVA010002798.1, read as the reverse complement.
AAATATGTGTTTCAACCACAACATAGGGAGATTTAATTAGCCAAATGTGTAGGTCTACCACATCAAAATGGGATCAATCTCTCCTCACATCAAGGGGAGATTCCCTATAATTATAATATACTAATATATGTAGAAAATAACACTCAGGGGTAGGATAACACCATCCATCTCTCTTTTTTCAAAGATGATGTTCACAGGTCAAAGGAGAAATCCTGGGTGATTGGTGAAGGTACTTCTCTTTTTTTAGAAGTAATATTCAGTCAATAGTCAGGTTCCTTCCTGGGTAGTAAATGTAACGGGGCATAATAACTAGTAGAATGAGGTGTAGCACAAAGTCTCCACCTCAACTACCAAATAGTGAAATATACGAAGGACAATGGGGGCACAAAATCATCCCAAGATCCTTTACACATAAACAAACTAAAAACACACACACTAAAGACAATTGTGGCAGCTCAAAGTCTTCCCACAATTGACTTTAGGATACCTTATAGGTTATTTCCACTAGTTCTGCTTATTTAATTAAATGGACAAGAACACATTCAAGAAATAGCCACATGAACAATTTCTTCAACAACACAAGCTATTCCAGCACAAAGTCTAAAAGGTCACTTGCTTTCTCATTCAAATAATGAAATCTGATTAGCAATCTAAGCTCAAAGTCTTAATAATGCCTTTCAATTTGGGTAGAGTTTTGCTTTTGATGACAAAAAAGATGATCTCCCTCTCTAAAAATGAGAGATTACAATCTCTAACAACCCAAAAAGACTTGGTGCTTTGTCTCACGAAATGGCCCATGCTGCATTGAATGCCTTCAATATCTGTGGGAGGGCCATGCTAGAACAGGTCATCAGCCTTAACTTTGGTGTATAGAATAATCTCGAATGTCTTCTCCTAAGCATGGGTCATTTGGTCTATTTCCATATATGTACGTGACTGTACACTCACTTTTATTTAAAAGAAAAAAAATAGACTGCAGCTTTGAATGTTTGCACGCTCTGATGTCTACTTGGTGGACTGTTCCACCTACTAGAATAGCTCCCCTATAGATATTTTAGTATCTCTTATAGATTTCCCTCTTTCCTATTTCAATTTGAGCTCTTGGGCTATCTTCTTACCTTTAACAAGCTCTTTCAACTTCTTCTTCAGCTGTTCACTAAGTTTGTCTTCAAGTTCTGTGCCATATCTGAAAATAAATGGGCATTTCATTACCCTAAATTTGATGTCCATGGGGACATCATGGTCATTTAGTCACTTGAACTACTTTGAACCTTAAACTTGTGAACCTATGGGGTGCATTATTTCAATGGTTTGAGTGGTTCATTTTGGCTCCTTGGTTCAATCGGTTGAAAATCTCTTCAAACTTGTCTCTAGAATCTTTTGCTTCTTTCTTTCACTCGAAGCTCCCTTTCAAACTATGAAATTTCTTGAGATTTTGAACCTTTGAACTTTGAACCATTTTGGTTCAAAGTTCAACGGTTCATTCTCTTTCTCAGGATCCTTTGGTCCTTCAAAGTTTCTAGATCCTTTTCTTTTCTATTGAACTCATTGAACCTTTAAACTTTTAACCTTCTGAGGTTCAAAGTTCAACTGTTCAACCTCTCTTTCTTATCTCTTTGAATCCTTCATTCTTCTAAGTCTCTCAAACTTTATTAAACTCGTTAAACCTTTAAACTTTGAACTCTTTTAGTTCAAGGTTCAATGATTCAATGGTTCAATCTTTCTTCTTTGAAGTCTTCTTTTCTTTAAGTCCTTTGAAGCCGTTAAACTTTGAATTTACCAAAGCACTTAACTCTTGTAAGTCTACTGATGTCATTAAACCTTTGAACCCATTAAAACTTTGAACCTTTGGAGGTGGGGTTCAATGGTTCAATGGTTTAATAGTTAAATATTTTGTTTGAAGCCTGTCAATGGACCTTTTGGTTGAACTTTGACATTGAACTAACCTTAAAATTGCCTAAGTGTTTGGAACTTATTCCTTTGTGAGAGCTCTCCTATTGAAGTTGTTAAACCCATTAAACCTTTGAGTCCCTTGACTGAAAATGCTTGAATAATTGAAGAACTTGAGTGCTCATAACATTTTTTGAGAAGGAAAGAGAGAATTTTGGCCTGTAGGACCAAAATAATTGATATGTTGTCCGCAAAAATGAGTGACAGATTTTGGGAACAACAACTGGCTCTAGTTGGGGAACTTCCTTTGGTTGAAATTTTTGAAATAGCTGAGGGGAGTAGAAACCAGAATCTCTAGTGCCTTCATGTATGTCATTGGGCTATGGAGTCATGCTATCCAAAAAATAAAGGTGACAAAAACAAAATGAGCAATGCAAAATAAAAACTAAAGAATATACAAATATACAAGCTGATCTTATCTGATACTTCAAGAATTGAAGTGCTTCAGATACTGCCCATTATGAGGTAGAGAAAATAGTGTGCCATCTTGATACTTCAATAAGAAACTATTTTCACCATTGAGCTGATGAATAGCAAATGGGCCTCTTCTTAGGGAATCAAATTTCCCATGCATTCCCTTTGGTTCTCTTCTCTTATCCCATAATAGAACTTGATCTCCAATATGGAAATCATGGGTTTTTGCTTTCTGGTCAAAGAGCTTCTTCACCAAAATTTGCTGTGCATCAATTCAATCCACCACCATAGTTTGTTTCTCATCTAGCTTAGTCAAGCACATGATCCTTTTGTCGATGGAGCTTTCATATGTCTGATCTTCAATCACCTTTGCCAATTTTAGTGCTAGAAATTCTAAAGTGATTGGTATCTTTGCATTGATACCATACAAAAGTTGGAATGGTGGCATACCTATCACCCTCTTGGATGTAATTTTGTCCACCCATAAAGCATCAACCAATGCTTTATGCCAGGTTCATTGGTTGTCATCTACCAGCTTCCTGATGATGGTTACCAGGTTCTTGTTACTCAATTTTGCCTGACCATTTCCTTGTGGGAAATAATCTGTGGAGTAAGAGGGTAATCCCATAATAAAAATAGAATTGAGTAATCTCATGGGAAGAGAAATAGGCTGTATTGTTTGTCACAATCTTGGTTGGGACCCCAAACCTAGAAATGATATTTTTTTTGAGGAAATTGCATACTACTTCTAAAGCAGCATGCTTGACTGGAAGAGCTTCCACCCATTTGAAGTAATCTATGGCTGTGAGGACATAATCATGTCTAGAACTTGAAGATAATTTTACAACACCTATGAAATTGATTCCCCATTACTGAAATGGCTCTTCTATTACCACTAGATTGAGAGGTAATGCAACCAATTTGGGTCTTCTAATGAACTATTAACACAGTTCAAATTTACGTATCCATTTGTATGCATCTTGAAATAGGGTAGGTCAATAATATCTAACTCATAGGATCTTATGGGTAGTTACAGGTGAAAAAAATTGTCCTCCATAGGCTAGATTATGGAAGGACTCCAGAAGTTGGTTCTACTGCTCTTTATCCATGCAACAAAGGAACACTCCATCGAGGTTCCTCTTATACAGGCTGTTGTCCCAAAAGTCAAAATTGGGAACTTTTAACATGAATACCACTCATTCATGGTGGAGACAAAGAGGACTAATGGTGTATCTTCAATTTCTACTTCTTCATGCCCAGTTTTTTTTGGTCTGTTATCAACAATCAATTAGCAGAGACCCCTTCCCTGTACAAGCTTTATTGGTTTTATAACAATATCAAACTCATAGATTTTATCAATCTAATTGCCCCTTTTGGTTCTAAACTCCTGCTATGTTAATATGGATTTGAGTGTGGTATCAGGAACCAAGGAAATAATATGTGAATTTAAGATGTAAAAATGGAAGTGCTTTATTGCCTTTACCACTGCATAAGCATGCTTCTCTAGATTTGAATATTTTAGTTCATGAGCTTTGAGAGGACAACTCATGAAGGATATGGGAGATTCCACACCTTATTTTTTCTGTTGAACCAGAATTGCTGAGAGTGTGTGTTCATAAGCATAACTATACATTATAAAACCTTTAGTGTAATATGGACAAACTAGAATTGGGGCATGGGTAATAACTGTCTTGATGTCTCAAAATGCCAATTTTCCTTCTTCAGTCCAGCTGAAAGTGGCCTTTCCCTTCATCATGTCCACAATGTGACAAGTCTTCTCAATGAAATCAAGAATGAATCTTTGTAAAAAATTCACCTTTCTAAAGAAAGAGTAAACTACATTTTTACTTGTGGGTAGAGTAAGCTCCTAGATGGATTTGACTCTTTCTAAGTCAATCTTTATACCTTCTTGGGATACAATGTGTCCAAGAAGTTTCCCTTCTGCAACCCCAAAGATATACTTCTTGGGATTTAGAGAAATGTCATTCTGGTGACATCATTCCAACACTTGTTGCAAATAGCACACATGATCATGATGATACTTGGAAAAGACTATTAAATCATCAAGGTACACCACAATGAACTTACCCATTTCATCTTTGAAAGCAAGGTCCATTGATCTCTGAAAAGTGGTGCCAACATTTATCAGGACAAATGGCATTATTTGATACACAAAGGTGCCTAAGGTGTGGTAAAGGCAACTTATGTTGGTTTGCTTCACCAACTTCCACTTGATTTTACCTCGAGAAGCCATACAGCATTGATAACATCTCTGAACTAGTCACCATCTGAAGTACTTGATCCATGATGGGTAGAGGGTAATTATCCTTTAGGGAGGATTGATTCAAATTTCTAAAATCCACACAGAGATGAATTTTTCCATTCTTTTTCCTCAGAGGAACTATGTTTGCAATCCATGTGGAATGATGGATTGGGAAAATTATTCTAGCGTTTATCATTTTTTGTATTTTAGATAGAATAGTACCTTATATCTTTGGATTATACTACCGAGATTTCTACTTGTAAGGCACCAAATCACTCTTGAGAGGAATTTCATGGTGAATTTCTTTAGTCCTGAGTGACTTCAGATCATCATAGGAGTATGCCAAAACATCCATGTAATGGCAAAATAGGTTAGTAAATTTGAGTTTCTCCTCTAGAGTGTAGCACTTCCCAATGTTCACCATCTTGAGATTTTCCTTGGTATGCAAATTTATCTGATCAAATTCCTTAAAGGAGATTGAATCTATTTATTGCTATTTGATGAACCTATCATGCTTGTTAAATAGTTTCTCAAGGGAAACTAATCTTTTGGGAATTTTATTCCCTTTTAGCTATAGGAATTCTTCACTTGTGTTTGAACTTGTTTCAATATTTGATTCAAGTTTTTGAGGCTCACTGCCTTCAAAGTGAAGCTATTCAAAGCTATTTTTTTGTTCTAAAAAGGCAATGATTTGGTTGTCGCTATTAAAAACTTGCCAATGATTGGCATTGTCAGGCACACTTGGTTAAAAGACTAGTTTGATAGTATACCTGTCTTCCTTAAAATATAGGTGAGGAACCAAAAGAGTTGTAGAAATAGCTAATGCATTAGCTCGGTCATTGAATTTCTTGGGTATTGTAGAGATGCGGAAAGCATCAAAACTTTTAATTTGATCCTAAACTAGATTACGATAATGGTGCAATCTCTCATTTTTGGTTTGGTATAGGTTCTTGACCTAGCAAACCACTAGCTCAACATCTCCTTTGGCATGAAGGAGTTTGATGCCCCTATCTTGAGTGACTTTTAATCCAAGTAGCAATGATTCATATTTAGCAGTATTGTTAGTGTTGCTGAACTGTAACTTATAAGAAGAAGGAAAAATATCTGCTTAAGGAGATATTAATGCAATCTCAGCACCGCAACCAGTAGAGCAATAACTACCATTGAATTTGAGAATCCACACATTGTCAGAAATTGACCTTTCCTTAGATTTTTCTTCATTTAGAGGGTAGGATTTTTTTGCACTTACACTACACTCTATCAAGTCTTCTACCATTTTGTCTGAATTGATTGTTAGGCTATCACCTTTAGAAATTTTGTTAAATGCCACATGAACCTCCTTCATGGATAAGAAGTAATTACCCATGCATAAAGACTCAAATAGAATTTGGGCTTCAAGCACTGATATTTGAGTGACAACGTATTTTACCTTTTTCTCAGGGAGTAGCCTCTACATAATACCTTTCATAGGGATCTTCACCTTAGACATATTCATGCTTAATTTTCCACCAACATCCTTGCAAAAATTTCACCCAAGAAGGATGCCATATGAGGCTAGGACATCGGCCACCAGGACTATCATTTTGATCTTTTTATTCATGAATGTCGCAAATACAAATTGGGCATCCTTGATTTGTCTCAGTAGTGGCACTTGTTTGTTCTCCATGGAGAAACATCTCTAAAAGGTCTTGGTTAGCATGAGTCTAAGAGATTTTTCTACTTTGGTAGGCATGACATTATTAGATGCACATGAGTCTATGATGCAATTATTTAGCTGGTATCCATTTATCAATAGGGAGACATAAAATGGTTCTATCTTCTTGGGAGCAATAGGAGGAGTAAAGACAAGGTTATTCTAAGTGGATGTGGGAGTCACCTTTGGAATAGCTAGTCCCATAGGGATAGTTTTATTCTTTACACATTGAACCAAGTTATCTAACTACTCAGGGTTGGATTGAAAGAATTCAAATTTAGACATTTAAATTTTGGTTTTCTTAACATGGTCGATTATATCAAATGTCTGAAATGAATTAGGAATAGGGGAAGGCAGTTCATCCTTTTGGTTTTTAGGAGGGGGGTACTGATCTACAAATTTGAAGTTGAAGGTATATGAATGTTTGGAGTACTTACTTTTTTAGCAATCATCGGGTCCTTTTATTGAAAAGGTAGAGTGGTTTCTTACCTAGCAATTGAAATTTCTAGTTGAGCTCACTCCTCTATTTTTTCTTATCAACTTGCTGGGCTAACTAGTTTTATGACCTGATAAACACTATGTATGATCCATCAAATGCTTCAAATTTACTTCTAGGTTCATCTTGGTAATTTAAGAAACTAATGTTAGAGTCACCAGTTGATTCTTCTTGGTTTTCTACAAAGAGATCAGCATCATCTTCTAGGTTCAACTTAGGCTAGAAGGAGAAATCAGATTCTATTTCAAGATATCTGAATACTGAGTTGGTTGGTGCTACTTCAATGGCAAGTTTCCCTTGTGGGGGAGGAAGGTGATTTAGCTGCCCTTGATTCCTAGCAGCATTGCCTTGGTATGACTAATTGTGAAATGTCCTCTTTGGTATATCTCTGTATGAAGGAGTAGAAGACATCCCTTGCATTATTTGCTTTTTGAGAGCCAACAACTCATTTTCTAGCTTCTGCACCATTAGATTAGTGGTGTATGTAGATGGATATTTAGAGGATGAAGAAGATTTACCTCTATTAGGATCTCTTCTTATCTTTCCCACCAAGATGAGATCATCTTCCACCTCAGCAGCCAAATCTTGCACTGCAGCAAGGTCTTTGTGGCAAGCGTGTCTTAGTAAAAAACTCACTTTAGGTAGCTGAGAGTTGATGAAGAAGCATTTGAGATTTTCGGTTGTTGGCTGAGTAATTATAAGAATCTTGTTCCTCAACTTGTCAAACTTAGCTATGAAATATCTCATTGGTTCATGAGGCTCCTTCTTCATTTATGTGAGTTGAGCCAGTAGGGCATGCACATCTTTTACAAGCTTAAACATAGCTTCAAATTTAGCTTTGAGAGTGTTCCAGTCAATTACTGACCGAGCCTGCAGATGGTAGAACCAGTCTATAATAGTGCCTTGTAATGTTTCCATAAATAGCATGACTACAATGTCCTCATAGTCCACACCAATCATACCACATGCTATGCTGAAGGCTGAAATATGTTCATCATGATGAACTCTCCCATCACCAAAGAACTTAGGGAATTTTTTCTTGGAACTACGAGAAAGTTCATGTAGAGGTGGAGTTAGGTTGAGTGGACTAAAAGAGTTACCCCAGGGGCCTTGAGCTACCATGATTTGACTACTGAAGGGAGGGATAATAAATGTCTGAGGGGTGTGTATTGACAAAGCTTTGCTAATAGTAAAAATGGATGCTTTGCTTGGTAATAGAGACCTAAATTTTGTAGAAGGAAAACTCTTGGTTCATTGAAGATGAGATGGTGAAGGGAAAGGATCAAAATCACTTTACTATACCAACTCAAATATAGGGTCAACAATCCCTTTAGCTCTTTGGCTTCGAGTATACCGTGGATCTGCTAGAGTGTAAAACTAAAATGGATAAGGATAGGAATAGCTTCAAACTACACAAAATGTCCCCAGTGAAGTCACTAAAAACTATTGGGTGAATATTTTGTCACTAGCTAACTGATAGTAAAATATGTGTTTTAACCACAATATAGGGAGATTTAATTGGCCAAATATGCAGGTCTACCACATCAAAATGGGATCAATCTCTCCTCTCATCAAGGGGAGGTTCCCTATAATTATAATATATTAATATATGCAAAAAATAACACTCAGGGGTAAGATAACACCATCCATCTCTCTTTTTTTAGAGATGATGTTCATAGGTCAAAGGAGAAATCCTGGGTGATTGGTGAAGGTACTTCTCTTTTTTTAGAAGTAATATTTAGTCAACAGTTAGATTCCTTCCTGGATAGTAAATGTAACAGGGTGCAATAACCAGTAGAATGAGGTGTAGCACAAAGTCTCCACCTCAACTACCAAAGAGTGAAATACATGAAGGACAATGGGGCACATAGTCATCCCAAGATCCTTTACACAAAAACAAAATGAAAACACACGCACTAAAGACAATTGTGGTAGCTCAAAGTCTTCCTACAGTTGCTTTCAAGATACCTTCCAAGTTATTTCCACTAATTTTACTTATTTAATTAAATGGAAAAGAATGTATTTAGGAAACAAACATAAGAACAATTTCCTCAACAACACAAGCTATTCCAGCATAAAGTCTGAAAGGTCACTTGCTTTCTCATTCAAATAATAAAATATGATTAACAATCTAAGCTCAAAGTCTTAGTAATGCCTTGCAATTTAGGTAGATTTTTGCTTCTAATAACAAAAAAGATGATCTCCCTCTCTAAAAATAAGAGATTACAATCTCTAACAGCCTAGAAAGACTTGGAACTTTGTCTCATAAAATAACCCATGCTACATTGAATGCCTTCAATATCTATGGGAGGGTTATGCTAGAATAGGTCATCGACCTTGACTTTGGTGTATAGAATCATCTTGAATGTCTTCTCCTAAGCATGAGTCATTTGGTCTATTTCCAGATATTTACGTAGCTGCCCACTCACTTTTATTCAAAGGAAGAAAAATAAGTTGTATCTTTGAATGTTTGTGCGCTTAGATGTCTACTTGGTAGACTATTCCACCTACTAGAATAACTCCCATGTAGATATTTAAGTATCTCCTATAGCTTTCCCTCTTTCCTATTGCAATTTGAGCTCTCAAGATATCTTCTTACCTTCAACAAGCTCTTTCAGTTTCCTCTTCAACTATTCACTGAATTTGTCTTTAGGTTCCGTGCCATATTTGAAAATAAATGGGCATTTCATTACCCTAAATGTGACATCCATGGCGATGTCATGGTCACTTAGTCACTTGAACTAATTTGAACCTTGAACCTTTGAACCTATGGGTTGTATTGGTTTAATGATTTAGTGGTTTAGGTAGTTCATTTTAGCTCCTTGGTTCAATCGGTTGAACCATCTCTTTGAACTTGTCTCTAGAATCTTTTGCTTCCTTCTTTTGCTCGAAGCTCCCTTTTAAACTTTGAAATTCCTTAAACCTTTGAACTTTTGAAATTTGAACCATTTTGGTTCAAATTTTAATGGTTCATTCTCTTTCTCAGGATCCTTTGGTCCTTTAAAGTTTTTAGATCCTTTTCTTTTCTGTTGAACTCATTTAACCTTTAAAATTTTAACCTTCAGAGGTTCAAGGTTCAATGGTTCAACCATTCTTTCTTAGCTCTTCAAATCCTTTGTTCTTCTAAGTCTCTCAAACTGTATTAAACTTGTTAAACTCTTAAACTTTGAACTCTTTTGGTTCAAGGTTCAACGGTTCAGTCTTTCTTCTTTGAAGTCATCTTTTCTTTAAGTCCTTTGAAGCCATTGAACTTTGAACTTGCCGAAGCGCTTAACTCTTTTAAGTCTACCAATGTCATTGAACCTTTGGAGATGGGGTTCAATGGTTCAATCTTTTGTTTGAAGCCTACCGATGGACCTTTTGGTTGAACCTCAATGTTGAACCAACATTAAAATTGCCTAAGTGTTTGGAACTTTTTCTTTTGTGAGAGCTCGCCTATTGAAGTTGTTGAACCCTTTGAACCTGACTCTGTTGACTTAAAATGCTTGAATAATTGAAGAACTTGAGTGCTCAAAACATTTTTTGAGAAGGGAAGAGAGAATTTTGGCCTACAAGACCAAAATAATTGATATGTTGTCCCCAAAAATGAGTGACAAATTTTGAGAAAAACACATTTATTATATTTATAAATGCATTTTATTCCTACCTTTATGAGGTATCACTCACCTCATTAATCCACTTATTAGATTTAGAGTTACTTGCATATAACTCTCCCTTCCCTACATGGCACACACTTCCCTCTATTTTTAAGGGATTAAAACAAAGTGTCAGACACTTGAAGGCCTTATAAGGTCATAATGGGGTTGTGTGTAACTCCTATTTTTCTCCTCTAGCTCTATACAAAAGCTCTTCCTCTCCTCTTTTTCTCACTAGAATATCTAACTCTCTTTCTTTTTGTCTTATGCTATTCATTCAATCTTGTACTTGTGGATATTTTGGTAGAAAATATTCTAATAAGATCACATGGATTTTTATTAGATATGTTCAGTTTCTTACTTTAAAATCTTTGTCTCATTTTTGGTTTTCACCATGAGAGGTAATATTGTTTCTTTCTTTCATTAATTTTTACACTCTTTTTTATCATTGTTAATCATTCTTGGCATAAATCCTAATATGGTATCAGAGCAAAGGAGGATTCTAGAGCTCAAAAAATCACCAAGGGAAGGAAAAAAATAGTAGAAATGAGAAAATAAAAGGCAAAGAAATATAAAATCAGACCAAAGAGCAAGATAAGTAAAAGAGCACAAAGAAAAAAAACTAGAATAATAGTTTAAAAAAAAACTCTTTGAACAAACTTATACATGTTGAAATGCCTTATTTCCTTCAAAATAAACTCAGATGGCTATTACTGCTCCATTATAAATTAAAAAAATAGATGGAATGTTAAAAAAATCAAAGAGATTTAGTGACAGGTTAGCAAAAAAGGTTTAAAAACTTCTTTTCTACCTTCAACCTTCATAAACACTCATAAATAAACATTAAAATCCATAGCTCTGATACTATATTAGGATTTATGACAAGAAAAATGTTAAACCTTATGCACATTATGGTAAATATGGGCATCGTATATCTAAATATTGGAAAATGATACATTGCATTGCTGAAAAATGACTAAATATTCTACCTCTAAGGGTAAAACTATTTGGATTCCTAAAGAAAATGAATCTTCTAGAGACTTTGATATGTCTTCTTGTAATAATTATTCTAATGTTTCATGTAGAATATCTTTTGAAAGTGACATGTCTTCTTTGTCTCCATTTTGATTAACTAAATCTCTTTTTGCATTCATTGATTTTTATTACATAAGATATATGCTTTGATTATGTTGACTAATTTCTTTTCATGTAGGTTTATGCACTTTATTATGAAAGTTGTCTTTACTCTATTTTCCTTTTTTATACATCTACTTTTATTAATTTATGTATGTAGATAGAATATTGATGACTTATCTTGAAATATTGGTGTTAGCTTGCTTGTTTTGTAGGGTTTTGTGGATCATTACTATTTTTGGTTGGCCTTTATTCCATGGTGGATTGACCACCTTGTTCGAAGAGAATTTTTTGGAGATTCATGGTGATCACACTTTATTTTTTGTGACTTTGGTAACACCTTCTCTTCTTTCTTCTCCATTTTTTTTAAAGATAAAAAATGAGATTTTTTTAAATAAAAAAGATTATTCTCACATGGGTGAGAATTTATATGTTGTTTTTTTTAAATTATTATTTTTTTCTAAAATTAATAAAGTTTTACAATTTAATAAATGTAAGATTTTTTTTTAACATTTAGTTTAAATTGTTATAACATTTGATGTTTTGGTGTACAAGTTAATTGAAAGAAACATCAAGCATTTTTAATTATTCATTTTTTTTAAGATGAATTTTTGAAAATGTTCATTGGATGAATTAATTTTACTATTAATTAATTTTTTCTCAATAATAGCAAAATTTATATCATATGCTCTCAAGGCCTGTCAATCGGTCATTTTATTTAATAAAATTGTGCAACCCATATATTTTTAAAATGAAGAAATTATTGCTCTTAAAAAATAAATTGTAATTCAAAATGTTACTATTACTATTGCATCATTTAATTAATGCACTTCAAAATGTTTTTAAAAGCAAAATGGATAATATGCAATCTTATATTGACATTCTAAATGAAAAATTGATGTCTTTTACACATGATAATGGGTCTACTGATTCTCATACACCTAAAACTTCTTTAAACATTTATTTTACCAACCCCAGCTTAAAAATCATGCAAAATATAGGTTATTCAGGTGGTGCACTTAATAAGCATTAAGGCAGTATTCTCAAGCCTCTTTTTTCTACTTTCAATGTAAATTTTAAAGGTCTAGATTATGTCGATCTTACTGATTCACATGCTTTTAATGTAAAATCAAAATCTTATTGTCCTCCTTACTGAAGGACTTATAATACAACTTATTTTGATTATACTATTTCTAATTCTCATGTTTTGGTTTAAAATGTTAAACCTTGTACGCATTATGGTAAATATGGGCATCATATATCTAAATGTTAGAAATTGCATCCATACAAATCTTATGGTAAATACATGCATGATATATTGCATTTTTAAAAAATGACTAAATCTCCTACCTCTAAGGGTAAAACTATTTGGATTCCTAAAGAAAATGAATCTTCTAGAGACTTGTATATGACTTCTTATGATAATTCTCATAATGTTTCACGTAAAATATCTTTTTCAAGTGACACATTTTATTTGTATCCATTTTGATTAACTAAATATTTTTTTACATTCCTTGTTTTTTATTGTATAGGATATATGCTTTGATTATGTTGACTAATTTCTTTTTTTACAGGTTTATGCACTTTATTATTGAATTTGTCTTTACTCTATTTGCCTTTTTTGTACATCTAATTTTATTACTCTATATATATATAAATGTCATATTGGTGACTTACCTCAAAATATCAGTGTTAGATTGCTTGTTTTACAAGGTTTTATGGATCATTACTCTTTTTGGTTGGTCTTTATTCCATGGTGGATTGACCACCTCGAACAAAGAGGATTTTTTAGAGACTCGTAATGATCACACTTTATTCCTTGTGACTTTTGAAAACACCTTTAATTTTTTCTTATGTAATTCCTCTTGAAAGAAGTTTCTATTAAAGGGGAGTATTATGTAATTTCAACTTCCTTCTTCTTTGTAAAATATTTTTATCCACTTTTATAACCTCAATTTAAGCTTGAGGGGGAGTGTTCGAGAATTAATCTTAATTTGGGTCCTTTTTATAGTCCATTATGTTTATCCTAAGTCTTAGTTAGGTGTGTATTTATTATATTTATAAATTCATTCTATTTCTAATTTTATGAGGTGTCACTTGCCTCATTAATCCACTTTTTAGATTTAGAGTTATTTGCATGTAACTCTCCCTTCCTCACATGACACACACTTTTCTCTCTTTGTAAGGGATTAATACATAAGTGACACATACTTGGAGGGCTTGTAAGGTCATAATGGGGTTCTATGCAACTCTCATTTTCTTCTTATATATTTATAAAATATCTCTTCATCTCCTCTTTTCCTCACTATAATATCTAGATCTCTTTCTTCTTCTATTGTACTCTTGATTCAATCTTGTAATTTTAGGGATTTGGTAGTAAGCCTTATAATAAGATCACATAGGTTTTTCTTTGATACGTTTGATTTCCCACTTTAAATTATTTGTAGCATTTTTGGTTTACTCTATGAGAGGTATTATTGTTTCTTGATTTCATTAATTTATGTAATCTTTTTTATCATTGTTAATCATTCTTGGCATAAATCCTAATGTCAAGTGTGTTTTGATTGACGAGGGTTTAGGTACTTGTGTTTATTCTCTCAAATTCATTAAAACCCTTGTATATTCTGAGTGTAATCTTAAGTCTACATATAACACATGTTAAGGTTATGATCAAAGGTAGATGCCTCTTTTAGGTTGTGTTTGGCTCCTTATTACCATCCTACCTATCACTATTAGAGTAAATTTTATGATATTAAATTTTCCCTTTTCCTATAATATCTTGTTTGGAAGGCCTTGGACTCATTGCATGAGGGTTGTAGCCTCTTCTACCTACCAATGTGTAAAGTTTCCCCATAATGGTGATATCTATAAGATTCAAGGAGACACAAACCCTTGACATTTTGAATTATTCTAAGATTATGGTGTATTCAAAATGCTAACCCTTGAACCCTTATCGAGCATTCCATTTTGGGAATCTAAACATTTCAATTTCCTTGTTAACTCTACTTGAGGTTATCATGGTCAACCTGAACTTATCAATAACATACCACCTAACCTATTAGACTCCAATAATGATGAGCCAAATGAGATTAACCTCAAAATCAAAACTTCATATCTCTCTCCTCATCTTATTGCCAGCTTCCACCATCCTTAAAGTCATGTTCCCACTAGCCACTTATCAATGATATACCCATGGCCTTAACTAAAACTCGACATTATATTCATCATGTAATTTATGATGAGAATTTCATATCTACCTACACCATTGAGCTTTATACACCTAATTATGATGATGGATATACTTTAGATAATCCATTTCTATGAGGTCTTGTTTAGGCTAGAGATGTTGAGATCTTTCATTATTGTTCTTTATTTTAGTCTTTTCATTCATCTTATCATATTATATCTTATATAGTTCTTATTTTTAGCATTATTACTCTTGTTTGTAGGGTATAGATGATGTGTTTTCATGGCACACCTCTAGTTTTTGAAGAACCTCTTAGGATCATGTTATGACTAGTCCCTATCATTGTTCTAGATATTAGGATCCCTATACCTTGTTTCCCTTAGAGATGCTTGCTACTATCTTTAATACCTTTATGCATCCTACTCCTCTCTCAACTGAGTCTAGTCTAAACCCTATTCTTGCTCTACCTTTAGCTAGTCACTTCTTGTTTTTTATTTTATTTCTCTTTTAGACGAGCCTCACCCAATATCTTCACTAGCCTCGCCTCCCCTTGGTGATGGCCTAATTTATTTACTATAGCTTGATCCCATACCTACCTAATGGGTCAATCAACCTTACTATGAAATTTATAGAGTTACCATTCATTAGACTAGAGACTACCCACTATACTAGCCTTCCCTAGAATCTACTTCTACTCCTCTTATTAAACCCATAAAGTCTATTAACAACAATATATGTTGCTTCTATGACATAACTAACTATTCCTCCACCCATTGTCAAAATATTTGATAATATATAAACACATTTCATACTAATCTTCCTCATCTTATAGATAATGCTATACCTCTTCCCAAGTTATTACCTAGGTATATTCCCAAATTTGGAGAGGTATATTGTCTATGGCACTAGTGCAGTACCCATCACATAGATAATTGATGTATCCTCCAAAAACATATTTAGGATCAAATTATGACCATTGTTTCACATTTTATTCCTTCTCCCATAGGTATCCAATGTAATAAGTCTCCTCCTTCTTCCCCCATGATCCCTCCACCTTTGGTCCCTTATTCTCTCATGGTTCCTCCACCTGTGGCTCCTTCACCCATAGACTCTTCTCCACTTATGGTTTCCTATCCACCCATGGGTTCTCCTTCACTTATGATCCCTTATCCACTAATGTATCCTTCCTATCTTATACATACCACTTATATTCATTTCCATGAGTATTTTATACATGATGGCCCTCAAGAGCATGATCCTTCAGCTACACCTACATTTTTTTAGAGGAGATTCAATTCACTGAAGATCAATGAGACCCTCGTTATAGTTAAGATCTAGATTCACAAAGATATATTAGATGTTATGGATAATGTTTATGAACAAATTTACTAGTATTTATGAAAACAACATGGTGTTATTTCACTTTCTTCTTCACTATGGTTTTGGATTGGACATGTGCTCCACTTTTATATTTATCTAATTTATATCATTTGACTATGTGTCAAAATTTTGTTTCATTTATCTATCTTAGATGGATATGTATATTTTTGAATTATGTGTTGTATATGGTTTCTTTTATTTCATTTCCTCTTATGGATTCTTTTACATGATTATATTCAAGATTTAATTTCTTTCTATGGATGTCTTTTTCTTTTCTCATGATTTTTTCTACCTTATCTCCATAACACGAATAAATATTATTATGATTTGGTTATACAAACCTTGTTCCCCTTTATAAATAATTTTTTATCATGTGATTAGTTAACAAACAAGTCATCTCATTTTAATCCTATTTTATCAATCCACTTTGGATGTCCATTTATTCCCCTTATTTTCTTTCACAAACTAAGCATACACATGGTTGAAACTAGAGATAACATATTGATTCATAGGTAAGCCTACGCTTTTTAGTCAGTCATGTCTTTGGATATTTAGATTCCTTTAGCCAAAGTCTAAATCTCATTTGTGTGTATCACTTTTATCCCTCATATTGGTTATTCCAAGTCCATATGGAGGAGGAATATTAATTGCTATGAATTTTTAAAATCCAAATCATTTAACAAAAGGTAATGATACAAAAGGCAACATTCATATTCCAAAAGTTAAATCCAACTAAAAGATGTGGTTCAAATCACATTTCCTTGTTCTAATCAAAGCTCAAACTTTGTAGTTGGCCTAATGATAGAGTCAAGGTCCATTGGGATGTAGTAGGACAATAGATTGAACAAGGAAAATAAAAAATATTTTAGTGCTACCTACTTTCTCACACAAGTAACCAATCTTCACAATAGACCGATAGCTCTGTAAGAGATCCTAAGGAATGAAGAACACATTATGAGAAGGTAGGTCCATTTTAATTTTCTTGTTCATCCAACCAACATGAGTCAATCTTAGTATCTCAATTATATTCATATACAACTTTGTGCTTATTGAGAATGTGTATCCTTTTTATATTGATGGTCACTAGCCACTTAGTGTCTTTTTTGTGTCCTTAGTGTACCTCATGTTTCTTAAGGTCTTCTCATGGATGCTTATGTTTTGATTTTTACATTCCCTCTTTCATTTAAATCATTACTAATATTTCCCCTTGAGAAATATTATTTTTTTAACTAATCATTCACCTTAGGGATTCCATTTGTGAGTTGCATTATAATACCATGGGTAGGGCTAGACCTTCCTCATAAACTACCATATCATCAACATTTCCTTTTAAAAAAAAATTCTTAGTTGTTTCCACCTCATTGGTGTTCTCTTTGTGAGTTTTAGTATAATACCATGGATAGGACTAGGCCTTCATCACAAAATGTTACCATACCCAAGTCACAATGAAATTACATCTGTCAAATTTGAGATACGTAATGATTGATTATGAGTTACCATCATTGACATGTTTCCCATATTGATATAGTATGTTTTATGCTTACTAAATTATCTTCTTATTTTTTTATTGCATGTATGATTACAACCATTTTCTTAAACTTTTTATGCATTTCATATTGAATTAGTTTGATCAATTTAAGTTAATTTTTCTAGTTTTATTTCTCTTTTATACTTCTCAATGTGATTTAGTATGATGGATTAACTTAATTGTTTTATTTTTATACCATTTGTTATTCTTGTACCTTCTATTTTATTACATTATTTTCATACTTACCAACATAATATAGTGTGATTTTACTTGTTTTGACTTGGTGAAAATCAAATTTTACATGGTTTACAAACATTTTTTGCCCTTTTTACCATCTTTGGTTTATTATTTTTAGTCATATTTTATTATTACATATTTGCCATCATGATATAGTGTGTAGTACATTTATTTTTTATTACTTATACTTTTCCAAATTGTTTTTACCTTTTTAATTTTTAATCATGCATGTGTATCACATAATGCTAGAAAAGAAAACACACAACATATATTTCCCATGGCATATACAAAAAAAGTTAAAATACATGTGCTAGAAATAAATATATCCATGCATCAACATCTATAACCAAATCCAACTCATGAAATCAAATCTAATTGTTAGAATAAATATATATTTATCATGTGTTTTATACAAAAATACAAAGTACAAAACACAATCAATCCAATTATATGGTTGGGCCCCATCATGCCTATTTTTTAGCCTAGCCACTTTGCCATAGATGTGTGGGGCTATCCCTTTTACATAATTTACTTTAGTGAGATAGTCTAGGATGTTAAACCTGCTACCTATCCCTATAGATTAGCCACATGGGCCTACACTTATCTAAGCTTAATCATGGTAGCCATGTGCACCACTTCTCCTAAGCCAAGGCCTTTTAGGCCTATGTCTCTCCCTTTCCCACCCTTATACATGGTTGTAATCCATCCCTGCATGCCTACAACTACCTTATAGCCTCCCCCACTAGTTTGAACTAGCCTACTTGAGCTGGGGTAGACTATACCCTAAGGTCATCTAGCATGGTGGGGTCATATATAAATAGTACCCCATCCAAAATGTCATAGTGCACATCCATAAATAGAGATCCCATTTGATCTCTTCCACCAAAAAATTTGTAAAACCAAAATTAGATAGACATTAGATCACACATAGATATCTCAAAATAATCTATCTATCTACTATAATCACATGTAGCTAGTATCTCATATCAAATCTTAAAATCAAAATTCTAACAATTCTCACTAGTGCTAGTGTCACCAACCATTATTTCCCCATCTACTCATCTATTATACATGGTCTCTCCATCCATTTGGATGCCAAGTGCCTCCTCCATAGGTTGCCTCCACACTAATGCAAATCTAGGAGTCACCACTTGAGAGCACCATGATCTTATCCTAAGACGTGCCTTTATGAACCAACTATGTCTTAGAGTGGTTATTGGGTCATTGTGTGTTATATCCCTCACCTATGCCTGCTCTCATCAGTAGTGCCTCTATTTATAGTATGGACAAGGTGGTCATTACTATTGTTGTGGTACCTACTATGGTATATATCATATGTATACATACACATCCATGTCATATCCTCCCATTACCTCCTACTATAATGATTTACCATTGCATGGTCTAGCATGTCATAACCTATTCATAGGTATTTCTACTAGTATTATTCCTCCTCTCTTCCTCAATTATTTAGCATGCCATGCCCAATAAGTAGGCACTACTAGAGGAACCATTGGGTGTGGGAGTCTAAAATACCTTAGAAAGCATGCCACCAAATGCATCTCTATCCATGAGGAGTAGTGGTCTATGATCTTGTGCATGTGCTAACCCTATTGGAATGATTGACCAACTAGGCTATATAGTAGCAATGTGCATGTAGGGATGCCACATGATCTCCCCTCATATGATAGTCTAAAATGTTAGAATATGGGGCAAATCTTGAGCTACATGGTCTTTCTTCCATATCATAACTTGAGGTAACCTATCATTGACCACATGGGGTAACCAAGCTGGCCAATACAAGCAAAGCAAAAAAAGTGCCATTTAGGCTCTCAATACCATCTTGAGTTCCTGCAACAGGTGACTGTCATCCAAGTCTAGCATTTTCTTGTTTGGTGGGGCCATGAACATATTCATGGAGATAAATGACTCTAAAAGGAAATATCAAGGCACCCATGCTTCATTCTTTTATCATCAATTATTGGATTGAGTCTCTCACATGCATAAATAATAGCTAAGATCATCAACCCCTCTTCAATGGATAGTTTGTAGACCAAGAGTCAACTTATCACACTCAAAATTATATGGTAAATATGCATGGGGACCTTAAAACATATGGATATTTTATGGGGCTAGTACACTTTAGAATTGTGGCATTGGTTCAGGTATTGAGGGCCTAGGGTTTATGAACAATTGTTAAGAACCTAAGCCACTTTAAACCCTCCTAAACCCCTAGTAGATACCCAATGTGAGAAATGGATTTTTTAAGAACATGTAATGAAAAATTTTAACTTTAAAACCTATTTTAATTTTTTTATGACTCTAATTAGTTTCCAACCTTGTACTTTATTTATACTTCGAGTTGTACACAATATAATAAATGCACTATTTTGCATGGTTTTTCATGTTTTGTAGGTATTTTGAGTAAAGGTGAACTTAAAACTATTGGATGAGGTCACATAAGATTTATTACATCCATTAAATAAAATAAATATACATAGGTAATTCTATAAGTGATCCAACAAACTCTATTTTCCAAGACAGTCTTAAACAAGTCTAAAATGAGACTGGGTTTCAAGGCCTTTTCATCATTCTCACACTTCCATGGGGTATCACGGAATAAAATTTGACATTGAGGTTTTTGATAGGTTATGAAAATTTAATCATGTTTTTTTGGGTGGTTTCACATGTGTGGGAGAGATCTGGAGTATAAATCAAGCTTCTAGGCAAGGAAGCCTAATTAAGGAGAGAGAAAGGGAAAAATGATAATTTAACTTAGATTATTGACCTAAAACTTAGCATGGAGATGTAAATACATACTGGGACCTCAAATATGTCCTTATTTTTTTATTACCATTTTTACACTTCCTTACACAAGTAGGTTTACATGATTTTAGGGCTATAAGGAAAATAGGCCTAATGAGAGCTTGAGGAGAAAAATGGAGTCTTGGGAGTTATTAAAAGAACCAAAATGGATTATTTTAGGTATGATGAGATATTTTAAGGCCATCCATGGATATAAATTTCCTTAGATAATATTAACTAAAGTTTTGAACCACTTGGACAAAGCTAGGCATGGGAAATGAAGAGTTTCAAGACACCTAATTGATACTGAAATATCAGATCAAAGGAGTTTATTAATGCTTGATAGGTGTCAAAAAATATGTATAAAATTATATCATGGTGAATTTATGATTTATAATTTCATTTGTCACTCTTACTATGTAAGGAAGTTTAGTTTTCAAGGAGTTATGCAAGATGTCAAACTGAGTTTCTAACTCCTATGCCACTTGGAGAATGGAGCATATTCATAAGAAAGACACATGGATTTGGAAGCATATTAGGATTTTTTTACAAATCCTTTCTTTTTTCAAATCATGGTGGACACTTGGAATCCTCCTTCTACTACGCCCCTCTCTCTTCCTCAATTCTATATATAAGTTAGCACTTTTGGCCTTGTAATGCATCCACATATGGTATGGTGAAGCCATTATAGTTTGAATATTTATTTTTCCTTTGAATAAAATATTTAAATCTGGTTTAATTTCTCAAATTATTTTTTAATTGTGTGAATTAGTTCATGATTTAATGGCAAGTGATAGTTATCTCTCTTTGTGTTCATCTCACTCTCTCATGCTTTGTGTAAGTAATTTACCTTTGATCGGGTCACATGATGTGTATTTAGTTATTTTATGTGTCATTAAGTGTTAATTAAGATTACTAGTGTTTATTATTATACCTAATAGTCATCTATATTTAGAAATACATTTAATCTTAACTTCATGTTAAAACACTTTTGTTGGGAGAACCTTGGTTGTTGAGATCTTTTTTGCAAATTTCCCTTTCATAGTGAAAGTTCAAGTAGTCTTGGAGACTTAATATTGGTGTATCCCCTCTATTATGTTATTTTTAATCTCATTCTATACCTTTTATTTCAAATCAATTATATTAGTGGTTAGTTGTATGTGTGGTGAAAGGGAGCAATCCATTCAATCTAGAGACTCATATTTCCCATAGGTCACCCACAATTTGAGATATATTTCCATGTTAAATCAAATTTAAGGACACTATATTAGTCCTCCTTAGGGTGAAAATTTGATTTATTATAGTGCCATTTATTCCACAATAATTTTTACAAAGGTGATTTAACAACACAAGTATTCCATTTCATTCATTGAAAGGTCACCATACATAATTTACAATTTACATAAGATTTCAACAAAGTTCAAGATTACAAGTATCATTCATTCATAATCCAACCTCATATCTAAGTGAGATTGGGGATATTTATACATGGTTTTACCTTGATCATTCAATTACATCATTAATATACAAGTGATGAATTGATAACATCCATCAACAATAATGAGTTATGGAAGCCATTATAATGAATTCCTATTGAATCAGGCCCAATTAACCCTATATACTTTCTCTATGATGAATATTCATTGTTGTGATCCTATCTTCTCATAGATATATGATGGATTCATGCTTGATTATTCTCTTATGATCTTCTTACAAACCATTCCCTAATCATCTCCACCTTTTTCACCCTTGTTTAAGTCATATGATATTGTTTGAGTCTTACATTCTTAGTTCCTCCATGACTTGCTTCTTCAGTGCCATAGTCTTATGCATTGTGCCTCTCCCACACTTAGGCTTCCTTCCATGCCTATATATTTGAAAAGTACTTAAAATAAATGGATACAAAATTTAGGATCTAACATCACCCCACACTAATTTAATAGTATGTTATAGAATATGCACCCTCCTCAGGTCCCTTAAATACTAAAAATCTATGTCCTATTTGCTTGACCTGGTACTTGACCTCCTTCTAGTGGTTTACAATAGTGTGTAACTTATAGGCAATTTATTCAAATTTATATTATAGTTATTTAGTCTCCTTGGGTTACTCCAAAAAATCACACTTAAGTTATCAAAAGCTAAAATGATCCAGTAACATCCTTATGGACATCCTCATGCATTCTAACCTCTATCAAAACTTATCCTCTGAGTGTTTTAAAATTAGTATTAAGATCTTGGTGATGAGTGTTAATCTTATATTTGAGTGCCTCCACATTCTGGAATGCTTTGGTGTGCTTTGCTATATCCTTTATTATTAGTGCATTCTCGACTAGTTTTTGGCACTAAAGTCATTTTGACTAAAGTATCACTTCCAAACCTTTGGTGTGTCACTCCAAATTGATAAAAGCCTCACCCACTATGGGAACTATGGCACCCACTCAGGCCAAAAAACTCTTAAATACTTATAAATAATCTATAAACTGATCTATATCCCATGTTTTCTCACACTAGGATTCACTTGGGCTTTGCATTTTTGTAACAAATGTTTACCAGGACCTCTATCTTATCAATTACTTCTCCTAAAAGAGATACCCCATTAAAAATTGACTTTTAGAGTTTTTGAGTCTTTACTCAAGACATCATTATTGCTTTTATTTAGCACTTACGTTCATCTAATTCCTCTTTAATATTTATTCATTTGACACATTCATGGTGGTACATGGCAAGAACCTATTTATGCTTTTGTTTAAGCTTACTAACATCAAATCCCTATAGATCACTCTATTTTTTGACCTCAAGAGCCAACTTAATAAGGGTCATGTTGAGAAGTTTTTTCATTGATGTCAAGGTTGATGTCATTGATGTCAAGGTGCATCTAGTGAAGATGTATGGTGATTTATCTTTAAGGTATGAGCTTGTGTGATTGATGTGACAAGGAAGTCATGTGACAAGAATTTTTTTGAAAGAAACCTATTGTATCTTTTTTTGGTTGATGTCAAGGTCAATATAATAGTTTAGGTCAGCTTGATGTTGTTATTATTGTAATAAAGAGGTTTGATGGTCAAGTGAGCATTGAAGCATGGTTATGAGGCTCTAGGTTTACATGAGGTCATGATAACATGTTGATCAAAAATAGATTATTGCATTAGTGTGTTTTTGTTTAATATCATTTAGGTAATCATGTTTGAGTACTAGTTCATGAGTACAAGGTGTCTTGAGAATCCTATTCAGAGCACACATAGTCATATCATGTGCATGATGAGCATAAAGATGTTTATATAGAGGTATATGCATAAGTAGTACTCATGAACTAGTAATCAAACATGCTTAGCTTAATTATATCAAATAATAACACACTACTACAATAATCTCTTTCTGATCAACATTTTATCATGATCTCATGCAAACCTAGAGCCTCATAACCATGCTTCAATGCTCACTTGACCATCAAACCTATTTATGACAACAATGAAAAAATAAAGCTGACCTGAAGCATTACATTGACCTTAACATCAACAAACAAAATATACAATAGGTTTCTTTCAAATTATTTCTTGTCACATCAATCACACAAGCTCATACCTCAAAGATAAATCACCATACATCTTCACAAGATGCACCTTGATATCAATGACTGTTAAACACAAAATATACTGAGAGGGGGGGTGAATATATATATATATATATATATATATATATATATATATATATATATATATATATATATATATATATATATATATATATATATATATATATATATATATATTAATTAATCTAATTTATTTTCTTTAACCACTTAATCACACATTCAAGATATGCAATAAAATTGAAACAATAATATGCACCACACGAGAGAGAGAGAGAGAGAGAGAGAGAGAGAGAGAGAGAGAGAGAGAGAGAGAGAGAGAGAGAGAGAGAGAGAGAGAGAGAGAGAGAGAGAGAGAGAGAGAGAGAGAGAGAGAGGATTTTTATGTGGAAACCCAAAGTGTAAAAAACCATGGAAAGCAATCTCAAGTATATGAATGAGCACTAAATCAAATTATAAAGTTTGTAAGCACCAAATTGCAAGATCACCAACCCCTTTGTCGAGCACCAACACAACAAATATTTGTGAGCACCAACCCACAAGAGCACAAACCTCTTGCAAATATTTATGAGCACTAACCCATAGGAGCACCAACACCTCTTATATATAAAACACAACTATCTCTCAATTTTGCTTACTCAACAAATGATAGAACTCTACAATATCTCTTGCTTTTCTCTCTTCAAAAACAAATACAAACCAATCAAACTCTTGCATATTACAAATTTATTCTCAAGCCTTTATTTATAGCTTACCAAATGACCTTTAGCATTCACCCTTGTGACCCTTCAATCCTCATAGAAAATGGTGCCAAACTTGCATGACCCTTTGTATCCTTGCATTTGAAAAGTCATATGACCCTTCATAAGTAAATGCATCTTTTCCTATTTTGTCTTTATCTTGGTGACTTTTCATATTCGTCAAAGTGTCTCTTCATGGAAAAATGTGCCATACCCTCTTTTGTCTTCATATATATTCATTAATATTAAATAAATATTAACACACATTAGTCAATATTAACACACATTAGTCAAGATATGAATATTAAAAACACCATTAAATGCAATGGAGCCTTTATAATTAATAATCCTACACCTTTGACATCAATGACAATATTTCAAAGAATCTCCCCCTTTGTCATTGATGGCAACCTCAAACTAAAACTATCACATCTTGAAACCTACACATACTATCATCTAAAAAACATATAGTAACTCCCCCTTACTGAAGTAACTTGTACCTATTCCTTGTACTTGTTTCTACACCTATACCTATACCTATTTCTATTCTTTTCCCCTTTTGACATTAATGGCAAAGGGCCTATCTAGATCTAACACTTAGCTCCCCCTCAACTGATGCTAAACCTCAATGGTAGGAAGTAAAATAAATTACTCTCAATTTCTCCCACATATACTTAAATGTGTCTTTTGATAGCGCCTTTGTGAAAATATCTACAATCTACTCTGTAGTACTAATATATTCCATGTTAACTTGTTGATCTATAACCTACTCTCTCAAAAAGTGATATCTAATGGGACTATGTTTTGTTCTTAAATGCATCACTAAATTCTTCAAAATATTAATAGAACTTGTGTTGTCACAAAAAATAGAAATAGGTTCATCATATTTTACATTGATATCTTCTAAAGTTTGGTTTATCCAAAGCACTTAAGTACAACACAATAGTGCTACAATATATTTTACTTTAGCTATAGAAAGTGATACTAAATTATAATTTTTGCTTAGCCATGATACTAAGCTATCACCAAAGAAGAAAGCTCCTCCACTCATACTCTTTCTGTCATGTAAGTAACCTACCTAATCTAAATCTATATAAGAAACCAAAGTGAAATCTCTCCCTATGGGATACCACAATCCATAATCCAGTGTCCCCTTGATATATTTGAATAGCCTCTTCACCAACTAAACATGACTATTTTTTAGAGTTGACTGATATCTTGCAACCATACCTACTACATACATGTTGTCTGGCCTCGATGCTATAAAATATAAAAGACTACCAATCATAGATATATACAAATATTGATCTACAATAGGTGAATTTTTATCCTTGCTCACCTTATTTCCTATACACATTGGTATGCCAACTAGTACACAATCCTCAAAACCAAATTTATTCAACATTTCCTTGGAATATTTACTTTGAGATATGAAAATTTATTTTTCTGATTAAAATATTTATAATCTTTAAAAAAATGACAATTCTTCAAGCATAGACATCTCAAATTCTTTTTGTATATTATAAAAAAAATCTTGTCATCTTTTCAATATTTCCTCTAAAAAAGATGTCATCAACATATACCATAATGATAAATTGATGCTCACCATCTATTTTGATGTAGAGATTATTGTCAGCAAATCCTCTCTTGAAACCTTGATCCTACAGGTACTTATCAAGTCTTGCATACCAAGATCTGGGAGCTTGTTTTAATCCATACAGTGCTTTCTTCAATATACATACATAGCTACTAATATTTGAGAGAATAAATCCCTTAGGATACTCAATGTAGACCTCTTCTTCTAGATTCCCATTTAGGAAGGTAGATTTGACATCCATCTAAAACACTTTGAAAATTTTAAACACTGCATATGCAAGAAACATTCTTATAGCCTCTAACCTTGCTACTGGTGCAAAAGTTTCTTCAAAATCTATTCCCTCAATTTGAGCATATCCTTTACATACTAATCTTGCTTTATGCCTGGTCACTTCTCTATTTTCATTCAACTTATTTTTATAAACCTATTTTGTTCCTATCACATTGTGATCTTTTAGTCTAGACACTAATTCCCAAGTATCATTATTTTTCTATCTGATTTAATTCTTCATCTATTTCTTTAATCTAATGCTTATCTTGTCTAGCTTCTAAAAAAGTCTTAGGCTAAATTTTGGATAATGAATAGAAATTAACTTGCTTAGATTCACTTACCATCATTCTTCTGGTGCAAATTCCTTGATTTATGTCCCCAATGATGTCACTTTCATTATGATTTCTCTAGACATATTTGGATGGGGTTTTGGTGTCCTTTTTCTCTTTCTTCTCATCTTTATTTGATTCTTCAAAATCTTCTTCTTCAATGATTTTAGGAATGTCTACTGGATCACTAATTTTTTCCGTTCCATCTTTTTTTATCCTGACACTTACACTTTCAATAATTTTCTTGGTTTTTTTGTTATAACATTTATAATCTTTAATTTTTCAAGAATAACCAAGAAATATACCTTTATCTAATGTAGATTCAAACTTACCAAGTTTTTCATTGGTTCTTATTATGAAGCATCTGCTACCAAAAACTCTAAAATAATCAACTATTGTTGGTTTGTCTTTTCATAACTCAAAAGGAGTCTTGTCACTATTGACTCTCAATAATGATTTGTTATGAATATACACTAATATAAAAACGACCTCTCTCTAATATTTATCTGGTATGTTGGATTCATTTAACATTTTCCTTGCCATCTCCTGAACTATTTTGTTTCTCTACTCAATTACTCTATTTTGCTGTGGAGTTCTAGTTGTTAAATAATATCTTTTTATTCCATGGTCTTCACAAAATTCAATAAACTAATCTGACATGAATTCTCCTCCTTGATCTAATCTTAGACACTTAATCTTTAAACTAGTTTTATTCTCAACTAATGCTTTGAATGCTTTCAAATGTCTAAAAGCTTTTGATTTTTTTTAAAAATATTATCCAAATCATACATGAAATATCATCAATAAGAAACATGAATATTTCTCACCTTGAGTAATTTGACTTCTCATAGGCCCACATAGATCAGTGTGAACAAGCTCTAGCATCTGAGTGGTCGAGTACTCTTTTGTTTTGAACTACCTTCTAGCCTACTTCTCATGTTGACAAGGTTCACAAAGTATGTTGGATAGCTTTGTAGAAGAATTTTGACTACTTGCTTTTTGATGATGTTCACAATATTATCAAAATTTATGTATCCCATTATCTTGTGCCATAGTCAATTTTTTTCAATTTGACTCAAAGAACATCTTTGACCTTTAATATATGATAACATATATAAATTATTTCATATTCCTTAGGCCTCTATAACCAAGACATCTTAATATTTTCTCCTAATTTCACAACTTTTTACATAAAAATTTAGTGTGTGCCCCTTATCACACATTTGACTTACAAAAGATTATTATTAAGACCTTATACATCCAAAAGATTTTTAGTTTTAGTTCTAACATTATCCAAACTTAGTATACCTTATCCAATAATTTTGACAGTAGTATTATCTCTGAATTTCATTGTGCCACCATTGATCTTCTTCAAGGTTATGAACTTGATCTTTTCTCCTGCCATGAGCCTGTCTAAACTTTTTTCTTGAAGAATGGAGCCTTAAAAATCTGGTCCTTCTTGACTGACTTGAACATGCTTCTACAGTATTGGGATATGTGTTTAAAGTTTTTGCACTTGTAACATATTATGGTATCTTCATTAAAGCTTGGTACAGGAGTAAAAGAGTTATGGCCTCTGCTTGACTCTACATGACTTTCCTTCTCCTTATTTATGAAATTGTTAGCCTTTTTTCAACATTCTATTTTCTTATGACCATATCCATTACAATAAAAATAGTAACCATAAAATGGGACCTATTTGTGTATCTATGATCTGATTTCCTTTTGTAGCTCTATTTCCTCAAACATTCTTTGTTTAAGATGTCCTTTGTATTCTTAACTTCTTCCATTTTTATTTCCTCTTTTGTAAGAGTTTCAGCATAGCCCTTTCCTTTTTTCTTGTCTGTGAAAGTAGTGGCCTCCCCTTTCTCCTTCTCAAATATGATACCTATTTGATCTAACATTAATCTTTAAATTTCTAATATCTTATTCAACATATTAGTGTTATTCTCAAATTTTGAATCATTGGCTATTATATCATTGATTTCTTTATTTGTTTGCTCAAGATCTACTTTTAAAGAAGCAATTTCAATAACATACCTTTCACATTTTTTACTTACTTTTTACAACTATGCGATTAGATCTTATTTATTCTTCTTAGCCTCTTCAAAGTGTGCTTATAAATTTTCAATTATTTCTTTTAACTCTTTTTCATTTTTCTTGATCTGGAGCTTTAATCTTCGATTCTTCTTTTCAAGAGATTTTAATTCTTCTAAGGCAAAAATGAGTTCTCCTTCCAGATTTACTTTAGCTTCATTTTATTCTTCTTCTTGATCATCTATACTTTTGCTTATGAAGGCATCTTCATATATGGCCATGAATAGAATCTCTTCTTCTTTTGAATCACTGACTCCACTATCTTTGACTGAGCTAGGATCTTTAGAATAAAAACTCTTCTTCTTGAATCTCATCTTGAATTTTCCTTTGAAATTTTTCTTGTATGTAGACTTTCCTTCTTCATTATCACCAATGCCCTTATCTAGGTAATTTTAGCTAAAAAATGTCCAATATTTCTATAATTAAAACATTTAAAAGGTAATTTTTCTTGATATTTACCTGTGCTCTTTTTCTATTTGTGAATGAATAGAGGTCCATTGTCATCTTCATCATCACTAGAAATATCACTTCATTATTGAATCTTAGCCTTCTCTTTATTTAATGTCTTGAAAGCAATTTTTCTCTTTGAGGGGTTCTATTTTTCAGTCTGCATCTCATATGTCGTAAGAATACCATGTAGCTCATCCATCTTTAGCTTGGCTAAATTATTCATCTCTTTAATTGATAAAACTTTTGCATCATATCTCAATGGTAGAGATCTCAAAACTTTTGTACCATAATTGATTCTTCTAACTTTTCTCCAAGACCTTGAATCTGATTAACTATTTGATCAACCCACAAAAGATAACTTGCTATATTTTCTTTCTCTTCCATATTCAAACTCTGAAACTATCTTCTAAAAGTCTAAAGCTTAACTTGTTGAACCTTTCCATCACCTTTGTAAATATTCTCATGTTTTACCCAAGTTTCATTAGAAAATTTACATTGCATAACTTTAACAAATTTTAATTCACATAAAACACATAAAATAGCATTTAAAGCTTTATCATTATTTTTACTTGCCTTCTTTTCTACCAGAGTAGTTACAAGTGTTTGTGGCTCTTTATATTCTTCCACCACTGCTTTCCAAATGTCAAATCCAAGGGCCATCAAATAAGTCTTCATCCTTATTCTCTAAAAAGTATAATTTGTCACATCAAATAAAGGCTCTGTATTTGTAGAAAAAACTTCATGTGATCCAACCATCATGCTTTCCCTATCTACTTTCAAGTTGTAAAAATTGATACCAATTATTAAGCATAAAATATACTAAGAGGGGGGTGAATTAGTATATTATATATCTTTTACTTAATCTAATTTCTTTTTTTTAATTACTTAATCACACATTCAAGCTATGTAATAAAATTAAAACAATATTCACCACACGAGAGAGAGAGAGAGAGAGAGAGAGAGAGAGAGAGAGAGAGAGAGAGAGAGAGAGAGAGAGAGAGAGAGAGAGAGTATATTTTTACATGAAAACCCAAAGTGGGAAAAAAATAGAGAAAAATATCAATTATATGAATGATCACCAACTCAAATTATAAAGTTTGTAAGCACCAACTTACAAGAGCACCAACACTTTTATTGAGCACCAACACAACAACTATTTGTGAGCACCAACCCACAAGAGCACCAACCCCTTACAAAGATTTGTGAGCACCAACCCATAGAGTACCAACCCCTCTTGTGTATAAAACACAACTATCTCTCAATGTTGCTTACTCAAAAAATGATAGAACTCTACAATATCTCCTAATTTTCTCTCTTCTAAAACAAATACAAACTATGCACACTCTTGCATATTAAAAATGGCTTCTCAAGCCTTTATTTATATCTTAACAAATGACCTTTGGCATTCACCCTTTGTGACCCTTCAATTGTCATAGAAAATTGTGCCAAACTTGCATGACCCTTCGCATCCTTGCATTTGAAAAGTTATATGGTGACCCTTCATAAGCAAATGTATCCTTTCCTCTTTTGTCTTTATCTTGATGACTTTTTGTATTCTTCAAAGTGTTTCTTCATAGAAAAATGTGCCATACCCTTTTTTGTCTTCACATGGTGACTCTTGGAATTTCTCAAGATGACTTTTCATGATAAAATGCATCTCATTCCTCTTTTGTCTTTACCCCATGACTCTTTAACTTCTCTATGGGCCCTCTTTTTACTTATATGCAATCAAAAATATATTCATTAATATTAAATAAATATTAACACACATTAGCCGAGATATGAATATTAAAAACACCATTAAATGTAGTGGGGCCTTTATCACCAATAATTCTAGACATTTGACATCAATGACAATATTTCTAATAATGACATCAACCTTGACATCAATGACAACACTTCTCAACATGACCCTTATTAAGTTGGCTCTTGACATCAAAAAATAGAGTGATCTATAGGGATTTTATGTTAGTAAGATTAAACAAAATCATAAATATATTCTTTCCATGTATTACCTTTAATGTGTCAAATGAATAAATATCAAAGAGGAATTAGATGAGCTTAAGCACTAAATGAAAGCAATAATGATGTCTTGAGTAAAGACCCAAAAAATCTATAAGTCAAATTTGAATGGGGTTTATATTTTATAATTAATTGATAAGATATAGGTCCTGTTAAAATTTGTTTCATATCATTGAGGTAAGAATTTTTGAGTACTAGTTCATGAGTACAAGGTGTCTTGAGAAGCCTAGTCATAGCATGCATAGTCATATCATGTGCATGATGAGCATAAAGATGTATGTGTAGAGGTATGTGTATAAGTATGAAATTGTTTAAGGAGAATGTAATTCATGTGAGAAATATTTAGAGGCATCAATGATAATTTTAAGGTGATCGTACAAGGGTACGACCTTCAATTTAAGTCTATAACTAGACTAGTTTTATACTCTGCCTGACCCAATGAGGTATCATGAGCTATTTTAAAGTCATAAGAAGGATGTATGGTTGTGTTTAAGCATGATATATTTTTTATGTCATGATATTAAGATGTTTATCATGACATTGAGGTGTTAAGAGCATGGAATAATGCATGAAGGACAATTCAAGGTCTAATGAGGTATGACAACTATGGTGTAGAGAGAGTGTAGGCCTAATGGGGTATAAAGATTATTTTACAAGTAAATTGTGAGTATGTGATCATGGATAAAGGTATGATATGTTTTTCAATATTTTTCATAAAGTTTTAGGTCATGGTTTGCAAGAATAGACATACAAACTGGTTTTGAGGTCTCTTAAGTACATAGAATGAAGGCATGCAAACCCAAGAAGGACTTTCAAGTATTAATTAGCATGTGTAACCTATAAATTGGAACCTCAGATATTAATAATATATGGTTAAGGGTCTTATATAATAAATATAGGCATTGGTTCTGGATTTAAAGGGAAATCCTTTATGAATAATTGTTAACGCCAAAACTTGTGTTAAACCTCTCTAAAACCCTAACAAGGACCCAATGTAAAATACATTGTTCAAATTATTATATAATGATCTCAAATTACTATAAAAACTATTATATCATGTATTCAACTATCCCAATTACCTCTAGGTGGTGATGGTTAGTCAGAAGAGAGAGAAAATGCATAGATACAAACTTGTTTGTGAAGAAATTGTTGTAGCAGTCAAAAGTTGCATTGGTAAAGAAAATAAAATGGATGGAGGATGAATATTGAGACTCATATTTAATTTCCATGAATGTTTTTGTATAATTTCAAGCCCTCAATTATGCTAAACCAGTCATCAAAATTAACTAGTTTCTAACATGCCTAATGATGCAAATAGTGAGAAATCCAAGCAACAATGAGAAAATGATTAGGATGTGTTATCATGAAATAATGATGAAACCAAGTGCATGGAGATATTTTTTTCATGAATTATAATACATTATTATGTTTGGTATAATTTTTTTAGGTTAATGATTATAGTGAAAAAATTTGTCACAATTTGACCTATGTGATTCAGATGAGACAATGAGATATAAGGTTATGAGATTGGTCTACAAGACTAATATTTTCATTTTATCAGATTATATTTATATATATAAATGATATAATTATCTCATAATATAATATACATTCATCATAATACATTTAAGTTGTCTATACAGGTGTTGGAGGTTTGACTCACCATAACTGGTCTTTGAGGAAAATTGGTAGTTTTGGGTAAGCAAGTTACAATGATGTCTTTTAGGTTTTATGATTTTATTTGAAGTATATAATTCACATGATATTATTTTTTGGGACTTTTATTTACTATACATGTTTTTTATAAGTTTTTATAGTTAGTGAAAATCATTAAAATGTTGAAACTAAAATGACTTGATTGTTTTTGGTTTGACTATGTAATGAGGTCAAAATATTGGTCTGCAAGACCAATATTTGACATTATAAATTGTGTTTTTTGTATTTAAGAGTGGTATAGAGATGTCAAAGGATATATTTAAAGTGTCAGTTGTGATTATAAGTTTCTCTTTAGGGTTTTAATATCGAGTTGTTTATGACTAGTTTTTTTGAAGTATTCTGGAAGTTTTGAATGGGGTAGTTTTAGAGAAGATTTTGAGTCCTTTTGCCTTGAGTTCTGAAGTATAAATCATATGGCGATGACCTAGATTTAATATAGTTTTTTAATATATTTTTTATTTCCATGGTTTTTTATCTATGTTGTGTTAAATCTTCATTAGTTTAAAACAAACTTTATGTGTGTATGAGAAGGCCTAATTGTGAATAATATAAATGGTGTGCTTCAAGTGGTGTTTGGATCTAAAAGGTGTTATGGATACTAGATGAGATTAGTAGAGTTATATTTTATTTTAATATGATATCTTCCTAACACATTTGTATTTATAAAGTGTTCCAAGGAAGGCAAAGTGTAACATGTCTTAAAGTAGACCTAATGGGATTAGGTCTCCATGAGACCTAAAGATGAAATAAGGCATTATTGAGATATGTCAAACCTAAAGGGACTAAAATATCACTTGTTTCATGTATATTAGATATCCTAATACCTATTATATTGACATCTTAATAGGGTAAGGATGTTTATCTAACTAAGTGGCAATATGAGTAAGAGGTTTGTATAAATACAAGGCAGTTTTAGGCCTATTAATGAATGTATGAGGGTATGTGAATGATATAGAACATTGTGAGTAAGAGGTATTTTAAACCATCATATTAGTGTATAATATCTATAATTAATATATAATAGTGTATTTACATATTAATATCAAGGTCATATGACCTAATTTGTCTTAAAGAGACTTATTTGTGAGAAAAAGCCTAAAAGGCAGTTTCAGAGGATGAGCGTATGAAGAGATAAATATTTGTTCATCATTATTTGGTTGAGAAACAAAGTATTCTAAAGGTGATCACAATTTTTATGTGGTTTATTTGGTGCTTAGATAGTTAGGGTTGGTGCTCCATGTGAAGTTGGTGCTTCACTAAATTATGATATTTTGACTTATAGAAATGTAGTCCATTTGTATAGATCATTGGGTTTTATTCCCCTTGAGGGTTTCTAATATAAATTGGAGGAGCTAATACATATTTTAAATCATGCACAAAGACAATAGAGAGCGAAACACATAAAATTTAATTCCACATAAATATATTCTACTTATTATTACTCTAATGATTAATTTGATTACATTATAATAATTCAAGACATATATAAATATATAGGAGACTATTTCCTATAATCAGGGATTCCCAAATCCCTAAAAAATCTCTCCTATAAAACCTCTAATTAAACACACAACAATATATTGTTATACATAACAATATATATTATAACTAATATCTAAGTTACCTTATTAACCATATGGTTATGACCAATTAATAATTACTAATAAATTATTACTATTTACCTCATGATAAATATCAAATTTTTACTATTTTACTTTTTACCACTTTGTAAATACCTAAATTCACCTAATGTGAAAACTAACCCAAACATTCCCCCCCCCCCCCCCCCCCCCCCCCGCCCATAGTTTTTACATGGTACAATATATCTCTATTTCTAATTGTAGCATGATCCACCTCAGTGTGCTCATGATCTTCTCTACATACATGTGCCATCACACATCTCACTCATCTACAATTAGTTTTCATAGGTTAACCAATAACCTTTCAAAATAGTTTTAATAGGTTAACCAATAACATTAAAAAATGGTTTAACTAGGTTTACCACTAACCTTTCATCATGATTGATACAATGCTTTTTAGATCAACATTCTCCAATGTAAATAAAAAAGGGTTACATGGGAATATCTTCACAAGTGAACAAGTACAACTTATTTTCACACATGCTAAAAATCAAATGTAACTACCACACTAAAAAACTAAAATCAACACCATGCTAAAATGAAATACACACCACACAAAGTCACCAAAACATGATGTAGCCCCATATTTGGTAACTGATGAGAGGTCATTGAAAGTCCTCTATCCTCTATGTAGCCTCCAACCTCCAGTAAATGAAACTGTTCACTCAGTGAATATCTTGATGAAGCTCAGTTTCATGTCATTTTAATTGAAATGGGGTCCCACTCATAATAATTACATTCTTATTAGATGTCAGGTACACCCAAAAATGGATTTTTAAGGATTTTTTTTTTTTTTTATAATTTGAGCTTTTGAATCTTGATAAAAAAAACCAATACTAACATAAAGACCTTTTGACAATGATGAAAGACATACAAGACTCATTATTGACATTTTGACAATAAAATGACACATAAATGATGTAATAAAATGACTTTGACACCATATTATGGTCCTAATAAATCTTATTGAAATATTTGACTTGACTCTTTTGAATTTTTACAAAAATAAACTTTTGACTTACACTCTTTAATAATACCTTTATACAAAATCAAAAATAACCTAAATTCATTACAATACCAAATGACTTTGAAACACAAAGGATTTTTTATAACTATTTGACTCAAGTGAAAAGATAATGGACTAAACCTATCAACTCTCTAATAGCCAAAAATAAACTACTATATCTTAAAACTAAATGACTTAATATATGATATGTTTTTACTTTTATAAACACAAACAACAACATGAATAAAATATAGATAAAACTTTTTATATTTAAATGACATAACTCAAGACTATAAATATTATACATGCATTTTTTGAAGACCTTGAACCTTGGTAGAAATATGCACAAGTGTACAACAATCAGTTTACACTTCAAAACACATGAGTGTTGTATGGGTAGAGTTAGATGACTTGCATAGTTGTAAACAATAATAAACCATTTTATACTTCATGAATTAACATTGATTTAGGAACATGGGACTACAAGAATCTTCCTTTGATGATGTCAAGGAACACGTGGAGACATAGAGAATATAGTCCAAGAAATAATAAATGAAACTAAAGTATGCACATAATGACATCAAAATAATATTAAAACATACTATTATCAAAAAATTAGCATATGTGACATGTGGAATGACTACAGAAGGATAAAGGGTTCAAATCATGAGCTTGGCACAATATTCTCCCAATATACACATAGCTTGCTAAATATTGGAGGCTTTAATCAAACCTAATTTGTTGAAAATTTGTAGGTCAGTTATCAAAACAATGTGAACTAGACTGTAGATTCTCCTTTGTAACACACTGATAATCCCTTATTACATACAGATCAATGAAAATAAACTTATCTAGAGGGTAAAATACAATAAGTTAGATCAAATACAAAATAGGATGTACGAGATCCAAGTGCTTCATCGATTAAGATCAGATTTCCCACTATAAGACTATCAATCTCCAAGGTTTCAAATCAAACTATCCCAAATAAAAATTACAACAATTACCTTAATCTAGGCTATGACTATCTATACTAAGTTATTCTCACATTATTATATTTCTCATCAACTAGGGTAGTTAATAACTATTATGGTTATCTCCTTATATAATATTTTGGGTCTCCTTTATAAGATCAATAATCTACTCTGATATCAATGATATAAATTAGAGGAGCCAATACACAATTTAAATCATACATAGAGACAATAGAGAGTAGAACTTATAGAATTTAATCCACATAAATATATTCTACTTCTTATTAATCTAATGATTAATTTGATTACATTATAATTATTTAGGACACATACAAATATATAGGAGATGTTGAACACACCTATTTACTAAGGGGGGGGTGAATCAGTAGATCTTAAAAATGAATTCTTTACAATTTTTCAAGATATTTTTTGAACAAATGAAATATTAAATGAATAAATGAAAGATATCACATGCATAAAATCATAACACATAATACCAAATTTATATGTGGAAACCCAAAGGGAAAAACCATGGTGAGAATGTTGTTAGAAGCTACTATTCTAGTCTAACCTCACAAAGTTTGCCTCAATAACTAAACTTAATTGGTTACATTTAAGGACACCAATCCCAAGGAGACACCAATACCCTATTTTATTAGAGTACCAACTCTAAGGAAGCACCCACTCCCTATACTGAGCACCAACCCAGTTCAATCTGAAGGCACCAACCAATCAGATACTTGAATTACAATTCAAGTTAATGAATCAGATTCATAAAATAATCCAAGTCTCTATTCTTTGTTGTAAGTTCAATCTACAACTACTCATTTCTCCTTCAACAAACTTTTGTGTGTCCTTCACTCTTCTTATACCCTTTCTTTGTGTCTAGATTTATCTATTTGACAATCTGATATTCTCCAATTTGACTATTACATCTTCATACTCAGATGAGTCTCATATTTTTTCACTTACAATGTGACTCCTCTCATTCCTAAAATGAAGTACTTATTTATCTTTCTTTCTCTTTATCTCTTTGGAATTTTTGCTTCAATCAAAATTTAGACAAGTCTCCTTTTTATACATTTTCAATTCATTGCCACTCTTTTCTCATTTCAAGAAGAATGACTATATGTCTTCCATTCTCTGAACCTATTCAAATTCTACCCTTGTCACTTCATATACACCATTCACACATATGGAATGAATCAATTATTAGTCATTCTTGTTTCATAGTTATTAAAGAACTGACTATTAATTTTCTTCAACTGTCATGCCGGATCTTTGTAACTACCTCTTTTTTAAATTCTTTAAATATTTTATAACTTTACCTTTGGTCATCTTTAATACACATCCATCGATCTCAAGACTCTAACTCCCATGAGCCAATGGATCTCCATAGATGCATAGTCTTTACTTAAGACATTGGTTAAAAAATGAGCTTCTTGCATCATCTCACTATCTCCTATTCTTTGGATCACTTTCACTCTATTGATGTCTTTGAATATTATTGATCCTAAACTAACCACTATGTCACTAAACAATGATCACTTTTTTCCATTTGGGTCTTTACGCTTTATTGGATCTTTCTTATCTAAGCTCCTATGAACTGTACAATCTTACAAAATGCATAATCCTTAACTAAGTTAGTCATTTACCTTCAACATGTTGACTTTATATCAATAATTGAGGCATTCATGAAGGCTTTTGCTCTATTAGATCTCTTTATACTTGTTTGACCTTTATCTTACCTTCGAGTCATTAACAATCAAACACTTTAAAGCCTTTGGATTCACTCACTTTGTTAGATCAAAAAATTTGATCAAGTGTGAGCCATTGATCTTCAAATAGACTTATTAATTTTCTTAAGTCATAAACTTAGGAAAAAAATTGAGATATTCACTACTCCTTAGCTACTAAATCTAAAACTAAGGGGTCAGTTTCTTGATGATGAGGAAGGCTTAAGTCATCACTTAAGCGATTGATTCCTAGCTATAACAAGTCAATTGTAGAAAATAATGTGCCTTTTAGATCTTTTCAAATTTCCTTCTCATTTTTATAAGTTTCCTTTAGAAACTCTACATATGTCCTTTCTTCATTCAAACTATCTTTTAGATAAATTGTTACAAGGTTTTTGTCTGAGTGCCCTTCGAGAGAATTTCCCTGACAAAATGTCTAAGTGCCTTTTGGGACTTTCAAATTGTCTTTCTCTGCTTCACTCATATATTTTTTAACTTTTGAAATGGTTCACATAACCTTTGAAACTTTTGAAACAATCCATATACCCTTTGGAACTTTGCAAATGTACCCTTTAGAACTTTTGCATGGGACTCATTTCCTTTGGAACCTTCCTTTAGGACAATTTTTTTGAAAGAATCACCTTTAAAATTTTCTTGAAATAATTACCTTATTTGTTATGGGATTTTTGTATAAGATAATCATCTTTACCAATATTTTTGAAAGAATTAACTTAACTAATATTTTTGAAAGAATTCCCCTGATAAATACAAAGGTGCAAAATTGACTAAGTATGGAAACTTAGTAGGATTTTACCTAAGGAATAACCTTATGCATCTGTAACATTTGATCTATTCATTTTTATGACATATAAAATATAACACAAAGAATAGACACAAACTTAATTATAATAGAGTGATCATTTCCTTCAAAAATTTCCATACGTTCAAATGTTGATAACATCATCCTATGTGCTTAGCCATAATGTGTCAAGATAACCATGTGAGCAAAGGCATTCAAAGTACACACACAAGCTTGTTCAACTCAACACATTTATCATTAATTAATGATAGCATATACTACCCTTGACATCAATGATAATTCTTCAAACCTTAATGACCATGTCTAATAATCTCCCCTTTTGTCATTGATGACAACTCATCATCAGAATGATTTAACTCCTTTATCTTCATTATACTTTTTCCCCCTTTGACATTAATGACAAAGATTCTATACCATAATATGTTAATAATCTACTCCTTTCTTGACATCTTGATTATTTTGATCCTTGGACCTGACTGTCTATAACACTTTGTGAGGAACTCCCCCTTAGGTAATCACACATTCATATTCAGAACTCTACGCAGACACATTCAAAACTAGCTCCTTTGAACACACCTATGTCACCTATTTTATCATCAAAAATCAAAGGTATTACAAATTTCTCACCAAAATACCTTTTCTCTTAATCCAAGAGTTAATAATGTTCCTTTAATACTCCCCTTGGATTCATGTCCTATCACTAAAAGTTAGTGATGTGGTGTGGGAGATACTACTCCCAACCTCTCTCTTAAATACTCAAATTGCTCCTTGGGCAAAGGTTTAGTGAATATGTCTACAATTTGATCTTTTGTGGGAACATATTCCACTGTGACCTCTTAATCACAAACCTTCTCTTTTATAAAGTGACACTTAATTGATATGTGTTTTGTCTTATAATGCATCACCAGATTCTTGGATATATTTATGGCACTTGAATTGTCACATAAATGTGAATTGTTCCTTTGAACTCCACCTCAATGTCTCTTAGTGTTTGTTTCATCCACAAAACTTGAGTGCAACATGTTGTGGTTACAACATATTTGGCTTCTACTATAGATAGATTAACTGATTCTTATTTTTTACTCAGCCATGAAACAAGTATGTTACCAAGAAAGAATGCACTACCACTAATACTTATTCTATCATCTGTGATTCCTACCCAATCAACATATGTGTATGTTTTCAAAGTGAAATCATCACTTGAAGGATAAAATAAGACATAATCTAATGTGATTTTTATATATCTAAGGATTCTCTTTACTGCATTAACATGAGTTTATTTTGGAGCAGCATAAAATCTAGTAACCATGCATACATCCTGCATGATGTTTAATCTAGATGCAGTGAGATATAACAAACCAACAAT
Organism: Torreya grandis; assembly: GCA_037957365.1. Taxonomy (NCBI): domain Eukaryota; kingdom Viridiplantae; phylum Streptophyta; class Pinopsida; order Cupressales; family Taxaceae; genus Torreya; species Torreya grandis. Next base: position 967,382 of record JARHVA010002798.1, on the reverse strand, counting down.
CATAAACCTATACATTATGTGATTTACTTTAGGAGATTCATGACCTTTGCTCAATTTACCTCCAATTATCATGGGAGTGCTAACTGGTCTATTTCCCTCCATACCAAATTTCTTGAGCATCTCCTTCACATACTTGGTTTGGGATATGAATATCCCTTATTTGGATTATGCAACCTATATACCAAGAAAAAATTAAAGTTCTCCTAGCATGGACATTTCAAACTCCTTTTGCATTTGATTTGCAAATTCTTTGCACATATTATTGTTGTTGCTACCACCAAAAATGATGTCATCAACATAGACAACTATGATCAACATATGTCCATTTTCATACTTAACATACAAGTTACTATATGCATATCCTTTGATAAATCCTTGTTGCAAATATTTATCCATTGTTCAATACCATGCTTTAGGTACCTATTTTAGACCATATAATGCTTTCTTTAGTTTGCACACATAGTCTTCCTCATCTATCAGCTGAAAACCTTTCGGTTGTTCAATATAAACTTCTTCTTCCAAGGTTCCATTCGGGAAAGTTGACTTAACATCCATCTGATAAAATTTGAACTTCTTAAAGACTAATAATGCTAAAACATTTTGATGGATTCCAATCTCACCATAAGGGCAAATGTCTCCTCAAATTTTATACCTTCTACTTGAGCATATCCTTTGTAATCAAGTCTAGTTTTTTTTCTCATAATAGCTCCATCTTCATTGAAATTGTTTTTAAAGACCCATTTTGTGCCTATGACATTCTTGTCTATGGGTCTTGGAACTAACTACCAGTTTTTTTTTTCTTTTCTATTTAACTTAGTTCTTTATTCATGGCCTTTTGCCAATTCTCATCTTTGCTAGCTTCAACATAGCTTTTGGGCTCAATTTTAGATATTAAATAAAAACTTACTTATTCTTTGCTCATTCTAGCCCTTTTCCTCATTTGGACTCCTTCATTCATGTTTCCAATGATTTTATCCTTAAGATGATCATTTTGAACAAACTTTGGGGGTGCTTTTTCAATCCTTTTCATCTTTTTCTTCATCTTCTGACATTTCATTCTCATCTTCTTCTTTAAACTCTTCAATACTAATCTCTTTTACTAGTTCAGTCTCTTCTTTGAGGACCTCTTTTAATTTAACATGAATGCTTTCCACTAGTTTATGCAGTCTTGTGTTATATCAGACATAAGCTTTGCTATGAGTGGAATAACCAAAAAATATTCCCTCATCACAATGTGAATCAAAACTTCCTAGCTTTTTCTCCTTCTTTTGAATATAGAATTTTATTCCAAAGACTTTGAAGTACTTGACAAAGGTAGGCTTTCTATACCATCATTTGTATGGAGTCTTGTTGTTGTTCACTCTCAATTGAACTTGGGTCAAGATGTATACTATTATTTGGACTGCTTCTCTCCAATAGCCATTAGGCAAATTGGCTTCTTTCAACATTATTCTAGCCATTTCCTTTATAGTCTTGTTCTTCCTTTTAACCACTTCATTTTTTTGTGGAGTTCTTGTAGCTAAGTAGTGTATTTTAATTCCATGCTTCTCATAATACTCTATGAATTCATTTGAAGTGAATTCACCACCTTTGTCAAATCTGAGACACTTGATCTTTTTACTAATTTCATTTTCAACCATGGCTCTAAAGAGCTTGAATCTCTCAAAGGCTTGTGGCTTGTCCTTTAAGAAAGTTACCCATGTCATTCTAGTGTAGTCATCTAAAAACAACATGAAGTAATACACTCATTTGGATCCTCTTATTTTGGTTGAACCATAAAGATCAATATGAACTATCTATAGAGTCTTTGTAGTTGTATATTATTTAGCTTGAAATGAGTCCTGAGTCTACTTACTGAGATGACACTCTCTACACATTGTGTCTGTAGGATTAGTTATCTTTGGCATGTGTCTTACACATTTTTTAGAACTTACTTTGACTAAATTGTCAAAATTAACATGACCCATCCTTCTATTCCATAACCAACTCTCATCAATATTTCCCATTAGACAATTTATATTATTTACTTCAATCAAATTATATATATTACTTTTAGTCCTCTTTCCTTGAGCAACTATTTTACCAAACCTTAGCTCACAACTTTTAGCATAAAATATGACATTATAACCATTGTCACACATCTAGCTGACACTCAACAGATCATGCTTTAGTCCTTTAACATAAATAACATCATGTGTAGGGAGCTTTCCATCAATGTAAAAAGTTCGTTTACCTTTGATTTTGACAGTAGTAGTGTCTCCTAGCCTGACAATCCCTTTCTTGCACTAGTTCAATTTGGTGAACTCACTCTTTTCACAAGTCATATGCTTTGATCAGACATTATCTATGAACCATATATTCTTCTCTTTAGCATGTATTTCTATTTGGGCAATCATAGATTGATTTTTATTTTTCCATATCTCCTTTGATTTCTTGACTATAATTTGTTATGTTATTGATTTGTGAGCCTTTGTTCTCTTTAAGAGTCTCAACCCTTTTTGCATTGTTAGACTTTGATTTAACAAGCTTTGTTCTACAATGCTTTGTTATATGCCCAAAATTATTATAGTTATAGCATAATATATCTAGATCTAGTAGAGGGGCAAATGAATTCTTACTTAAGAAACTTGTCCTCCTATTAGGTACAATCTTACAATCAATTGATTTATGGCCAAATTGGTTATAACTATAACAATAACCATAAAATGATGAAGAATACCTAGTTATCATTCTCCTTTGAGTCTATAAATAAGCTCTCCTAAACTCTATCTTCTTCATGTTTCTTATTGTAATATTGTTTTTTATAGCAAAAACCTTGGTCTTTGTAGGAACAAAGTTATTACTTTTCTTCTTCTTCTTCTTCTCTTCAGGAATGTGATTTTCTTCCTTTTTGATTCCTGATTCTACTACTACCTTGAAGTTTTTATATAGATTCCTAGTTGTACTCAACATGGGACTTTTGCCTTTCTCATACCCAAGACCTAAATTTTATTTGAAGGGATTTTGTGAGATGATCATCTCATTCAGTATTGTAGAGCCTCCTTTCAATTTTAGGCCTTTATCAATTTGTTCTTTGGCCTTTTTGAGCTTTTCTTTTAGGTCCATGATTTCTTCTTCCATCTTCAAGTATTCTAAGTATTTGTTTGAAAATTAGTTTTGACCACATCCTCTATCCTCTTTGAATCCTCAACTTGGGTCTTCAAACTCACTATCATTTGATCTGATTCCTCATTTATTTTATTTAATTTTTCAAACTCCTTTTAACTAAGCTTCTTTTGTTTAAAAATTTCTTTTCTAAGCTTGTAAATTTCTTTTAAATCACATATGAGTTCACATTCCATATTTAATTCTCCTTCTTGTTCTTCATCATCATCTAAGTCCTCTTCTTTTTGGCATAAAGAAGTTGATTCATAAGTCATGAATATAACTTTATTTTATTTGGCCATATAATCACTATCATGCTTATCACTTAAACTACTATTGTTATCGACTGAGACACTATCTTCTTTTGAGTACAACCCCATTTTATTATTAAAGAAGCTTTTATGCTTCTTGGGATAATAAGATTTCTCCTTTTGATTTTTATCAACTGAATCAAATTCATCCTTCCTTTTATGTGGACATTTAGCAACAAAGTGACCTATCTTTCCATAATTAAAGCATTGGGTAACTTACCTTTATATTTGCTTGAGTCCTTCTTCAACTTTTGGATGAAATTGGCCTCTACATCATCAACCTAATCAGATTCAAAATTAGGAGTTTCTTCTTATTCTTCCTACTTAGAAACTTTGAAAGTAGCTTCTCTCTTAGATGACTCAGCATTTCCCAACCTCATCTCATATGCAGTGAAAGTTATATGTAATTCATCTACTATGAGTTTGTTTAGATCTCTTACTTCTTTAGTTGTAGAAATTTTAGAATCATACTTTATTGTCACATATATTAAAACCTTTTTGATAATAACTACTTCATCTATTGTTTCTCTGAGTCATCTAATTGCATTAACAATCTCATCTACCCTAAGAATGTAATCTATAATCTTCTCATCCTCATTCATCTTGAGGCTTTCAAACTATCCCTTATGATTTTAAAGATTTACTTGTTTTACTCTATCATCTCCTTCATAGATGCTCTTCAATTTGACCCATATGTCTTTTGTTCTTTGATAGTACATCACTTTGAGAAACTCATTATTTGATAATCTACAAAGAATGGTATTCTTTGCTTTAGCATTTTTTTCACATGCCTTTTTTGCTACTTGATTAGTAGGAGGAGCTACAAGGGGTGTGTATCTATTTTCAATGCACATCCAGACATCAAATTCTGAAGAAGTCAAATACACTTCCATCTTTATACACCAAAAAGCATAGTTAGTCTAATCCAACAAAGGTGCCTTATTTGATGAAGTTCCTTCATGACTGGTCATTTTGTGTTCAAGCTCCAAGATTCACCTAAACTAATTAAGCTTCTCACTAGGAACCTATTACTCTAATACCAATTATTGAGCACACCTATCTATTGAGAGGGGGTGAATCAGTAGATATCAAAAAATGAATTCCTTACAACTTTTCAAGATAGATTTTTAAAAAATTCAATATTAAATAAATAAATGAAAGATATCACATGCATAAAAGAACAAAACTAGACTTATACGTGGAAACCCAAAGGGAAAAACCATAATGAGAATGCTACTATAATATACTATTCTAATCTAGCCTCACAAAATTTGTCTCATTGATTGAACCTCACTGGTTACATTTAAGGACACCCACCCCAAGGAGACACCAATCCCCTATTTTATGAGCACCAACTCTAAGGAATCACCCACTCCCTATACTGAGCACCAACCCAGTTCAATCTAAAGGCACCAACCAATCATATACTTGAATTAAAATTCAAGTTAATGAATCAGATTCATAAAAAAATCTAAGTCTCTATTCTTTGTTACAAGTCCAATTTGCAACTAGGGGAGGGGGGTGAGGGCAACCGGTGAGGTATTTCCATTATGGCTCTGCTGACCCAGGTTCGATTATCCATCCCCCGGACCTCGTGGTACTGGTATTAGTCATGTCTAGCCAGCGGCACCGGTCACGGTAAAAAGTTTACTTGGCTTTCAATAAAGTGAAAATAAGTCCAATTTGCAACTACTCATTTCTCCTTCAAAACACTTTCGTGTGTCCTTCACTCTTCTTGTACCCTTTCTCTATGTCTAGATTTATCTATTTGACACTCTAATATTATCTAATTTTACCATTACATCTTCATACTCACATGAGTCTCATATTTCTATACTTACAATGTGACTCCTCTTATTCCTAAAATGAAGTAACTATTTGTCTTTCCTTCTTTTCATCTCTTTGGAATTTTTGCATCAACCAAAACTTAGATGAGTCTCTTTTTTATACATTTTCAATTCATTTCCACTCTTTTCTCATTCCAAGTAGAATGAATATATATCTTTCATTATCTAAACCTATTTGAATTCTACCCTTATCACTTCATATATACCATTCACACACATGGAATAAATCAATGATTAGTCATTCTTATTTCATAGTTATTAAAGACTTGACTATTAATTTTCATCAACTATCATGCCAGATCTTTGTAACTACCTCATTTTTTGACTTTACCTTTGGTCATCTTTAAGATGATCCCAAGACTCTTACTCCCATGAGTCGTTGGATCTCCATAGATGCATAGTCTTTACTTAAGACATTGGTTAAATAATGAGATCCTTACATCATCTCATTATCTCATGTGTCTTTGGATCAATTTCACTCCATATATTTCCTCAAATATTCTAAATCCTTAACTAACCATTGTGTTACTAAATAGTGATCACTTTGTTCCATCTAGGTCCTTACTCTTCATTAAATCTTTCCTATCTAAGATCTTTTGAACCATTTGATCTTAGTAGATGCATGATAGTTAACTAAGTTATTCATTAACCTTTGACATGTTGAATTCATCTCACTCACTATGTCATTTATGAAGGCTTTTGATCCATTAGGTCTCTTTAGACTTGCTCATCCTTTATCTTGCCTTCGAGTCATTAATAATCAAACTCTTTAACGCCTTTGGATTTACTCACTCTATTGGATCAAAAGATTTGATCAAGCATGAGTAGTTGATATTTAAATAGACTTAGTCATTTTATTACGCCATAGAATTAATAAAAAGTTGAGACATTCACTAGTCCTTAATCGATAAAGCTAAAACCAAGGGGCCAATTTCTTGATGATGAGGAAGGCTTAAGTCATCACTTAGGTGACTAATTCCTAGCTATAGAAAGTCAATATCAGAAAAGAATGTGTCTTTGGATCTTTTCAAATTTTTGTCTCTCATTTAGAAGTGTCCTTTAGAAACTTTGCAAATGTCCTTTCTTCATTCAAACTATCCTTCGAATAAATTGTTGTGGGTTTTTTGTTTAAGTGTCCTTCAAGATAATTTCCCTGATAAAATGTCTAAGTGCCTTTTGAGACTTTTGAATTTTCCTTATTTTATTTGCTCATATATTTCAAAACTTTTTCAATGATCCACATACCCTTCAAAACTTTTTCAATGATCCAGATACCCTTCAAAACTTTTGCAACAATCCACATACCCTTTGTGACTTTGTAAATTTACCCTTTGGAACGTTTGCATGGGATTCATTTCCTTCAGAACTTTCCGTTAGGACAATTTTTCCAAAATGATTGCCTTTAACATTTTCCTACAAGAATTCCCTTATTTGTTGTGGGATTTTTATCTGAGAGAATTATCTTTACCAATGTTTTTGAAAGATTTGAATTAACCAATATTTCCAAAAGAATTAACTTAACCAATATTTTTGAAAGAATTCCCTCGACAAATACAAAGGTTCAAAATTGACTAAGTATGGAAACTTAGTAGGCTTTCAGCTGAGGAACAACCTTATACATTTGTAACATTTGATTTATTTATTCTTATGATATAAAATGTAGATGATAAAGAATAGACACAAACTTGATTACAATAGAGTGATCATTTCCTTCAAAAACTGTCATACATGCAAATGTTGATAACATCATCCTATGTGCTTAGCCATAACATGTCAAGATAACCATGTAAGCAAAGGCATTCAAAGTACACACATAATTCTATTCAACGCAACACCTTTATCATTAATGCATGATAACACATGTTGCCCTTGACATTGATGGCAATTCTTCATACCTCAATGACCATGTCCAACAGGAGACTATTTCCTATAATCAGAGATTCCTAAATCCTTACAAAATCCCTCCTAAAAAATCTCTAATTAAGCACACAACAATATATTGTTATACATAAAAATATATATTCTAACTAATATCTAAGTTACCGTATTAACCATACAGTTATGACCACTTACTAATTACTAATAAACTGTTACTATTTACCTCAAGATAAATATCAAATTTTTACTATTTTAATTTTTACCACTCTGTAAATACCAAAATTCACCTACTGTGAAAACTAACACTAACAGTTTCTCACACAGATGATGTGTTATCTTGTGTAATCTTGTTTCATGCTTGAATAGATGATTGATTGTGAATTGCTTGGTCTATATGTTGATGTGATGGTTCATGTATGCTAAGGAAGAATTGAAAGAAAGTTTTTAAGACACTAATTCAGCCCCCCCTCTCAGTGATTGTTCTTCCAAAATTTGGTATCAAATTAGTTCCTTTGAAGTAGGTCTAATAACCTAAATCATTTCCTATTAGCAATAATGTCTAGCTAGCAAACTCAAGGTGGTTTCTCTACTAGTAAGGCTTCATTATTCAATAGGACTAATTATGCTTTTTAAAACATCAAAATGAGGAAATATCTAATGTCAATAGGCCATGACATATGAACGTTAATTGTGGATGGATACACTACACCTACTACACCACCAACTGATGCATCAAGAAAGAAGTAAAGTGAGAGTAATTCTAAGGCAATGAATGACATTCTATGTGGCTTATTAGAGTTAGAGTTTCTTAAGTTAATAAAATATGAGTTAGACAAGGTGATATGGGATAAATTGAAGACTATCTATGAAGGAGACACAAAGGTTAAAATGGCCAAATTATGGACCCAGCATAGATAGTTTAAAAGTTTTAAGATGAAACCATTACATCTTACCTGTTGAATGTTGATGAATTTGTTAATATCATTAGAGGATTAGAAGAATAAGTGAAAGAATTTACAATTGTTAAAAAGGTGTTGAGATCACTAACTCCTATGTTTTATTCTAATGTTTATACAATAGAAGAGATGCAAGATTTGGACAAGATAGAAATGGATGGGCTTCATGGCATCTTGGCTGCCTATAAGATGAGAAAAACATAAGAAAGCCCTCCCAAGAAAGAAGTAGCATTCAAAGTTGAGAAGAAGTTAAAATACAAGAAGGTTAAGGATGAGGTATGCTTAGATATTGATGATGATGAACTAATATCCATGTTTTCTAGGAATTGATGTTTATATCTAGTAAATACAAGGGCAAGTTACTTTTCAAATGTTTCAACTATGGTAAGATTGGTCACTTTGCATCTAAGTGACCTACAAGTATAAAATTGAGCATGTTGAAGAACATGATAAACATTATCATGATGATAAGTAGGTATATAAGTCTAACAAGATCAAGAAAGATTTTAGGAAGTATGAAGGTAGGAAAGGGTCATTCAAGAACAAGAGAAGTTTTTATACCATAAAAGATAATAACTCATATGATGTAAGTGACACAAGTACATCTGATAGTGATGATAACAGTAATGAACATGAACATGGAAATAATGAAACCTTATTTATGGTTATAGAAATAGATAATGAGGGTTACTCAAATGGTAAAGGCCTTATGGATGATGAAGAATCAGATGAAGAATAAGTTGAAGTGAACCTTGAAGTAGAATTGGTGAGTGCTCTAGAGGAGTTAAAATTCTAAAGAAGGAATAATCACAAACTAAGATCATTGGTTAAGGACTATGAAGAGTAAATTTGCTTGTTTAAGGAGAGACTGAGTAACACATTCAAGGATTATGATGAGATCATTAATCAATTTGAAGCATAGATGGAGATAGTCACTACTAGATTAAAAGCTAAAGAGGAAGAATGCACTAGGTATGAAATTGAAATAGAATCATTAAAAGCTAAGTAGGATCAAACATCTAACAAGTTAAATACCTTTATGAAGTTTAAAAAGAGTACTAAGGCTATATATTATATCTTGATTAGTTAAAAGTCTACAAGTGATAAGATCAGTGTTTCTCTTAATTTTTGCTTATTTCTTAATTCTGGAAGAAGATAAAAACTAGTAATAAGGGTATGGTAGAAATACCTAGTTGGTGATGTGTACATAATATAGATAAAGATGGAGAACTCCTATTTGGCTAGGAAAGAATAACCTATAAATAAGAATACACTAATAAATGGGGTTATTAGCAAGATATTTAAGTAAACTACCTAGCATGAGCTAGATATAAGCATATGATTGCTAAGAGGCTATCAATCCACTATTGATAACAATTAAGTTGGAGATGATAAAGTAACATTAATTTATAAAGTAAATGAAGTACAATAAAATAAGAAAGTAGAATGATTTTTAAGTAAAATGACTAAATCTAGAAAAAGAAGGTTAATACTCATTATAAGGTGGATGGGATCTAGTTTAGAAAATTAGAAAAGGGGTTGTGAATAGGTAAGAACATAGAAAGTTAGGTTTAGTTGGGGGTAAGTGGATAAAAATAACCATTGGTGGTTGGGTGAACCATTAATAGTTACGCTGACCATCAGTTGTTGGGGGTGATTGTCAGTGATTGGGTAACCATTAGTAGTTACCTATGGATTTTTAAAGGTGACTAGAAGAGAATTTCAAAATAGAAAAGTGGTCAGATAATAGTTATGTTAAGTATCTATTAGAGAGGAAATAGGGTATAGATAGGTCTGATCAAGGTTGGGAGGTCAAAAATCTAAAATAACAATGCTAAAGTACTGATATACCTATAGCTTTCTAGTTGGTTGATGGTTGAAGGCTAAATCAACTTTAATAAAGTAACGGTATGTTAGCCTCAAAAGAAAATTCAATAGAGGTTTGGGTCTCTTTTGTTATTTTTGAGTTTCTAAAGGAATATTAGATGCTGGAGAGATTGAATACCTATGTGTAAGAAGATTTGATAGCTTGAACTTGGATCATTTTCACCTCCCACTCCCCTCCTTTTATAGGCAAAGAGAAATGGAGGATGGAAGGTTCTTTAGAGAGTGAGGTTATTGGTCATGATGTTTGGAAGTTTGTTAGCACTGCATAAGGGGAACATATTAAATTTTACCTCATTATCTTGCACACAACTGGTGATGTGTTAAGAATGTGAAGAGGTGAAGACCTAACCATCGATGGTCAAGCTAACCAAAGAAAGTTAGGCTGACCATTAGTGATCAAGTGTTTAAGGGTAAAGGAGTTAATTTTTTTGGTTAAATGTTAAGTTAGTAACTTAATGAGTTAGTTCACTAGGTGGTCATCTATACTCAAGGTCTGATAAGGGTCATAAATCATTTCAACAACTAAAAATATCATGTGATATTTATGAATGTCTATATTTTACCCCTTTTTATTATGTAGCTTTGAATTAACAAGCTGAAAAATAAAAAAAGATTATTGGTTAAAGGTTTGATTGCCCCAAGTATGGGAGGGGTGTTCCCCCTCAAACCATGAGTCAATGAGGTAAAACCAAAATCAAGTCAAGGTTTGATAAGTGATAAATGGTGAATCACTAAGTGGTGATAAAAGGTGGTTGGGCATTCAAGATGAAAATGTGTGCACAAAATATGACTAGGTGCAATAGTTAATATTATGCAAAGACTAAAGTTTAATGTTGGTAAAAATAAGTTTGGTTCTACAATTATAAGTGACAGAGTAACTAGTCCACAGTGTTGGTCATAGTTGATTAGGTGATGTTATAAGTCTCCTAGATAAGGTTAGTGTTTTCATAGGTATCTAAGGTATGAAGTGACCTCTTGAAAACACAAATGGTCTAGTTGTATCCTAGGTGGTACACATTCAAAGAATCAACATGGAAATGTTGGTTAGTGTGGTTAAAAATACCAATGTAAGGTCATCATAAAACATGTGAGTGTTTAGGTTAAAATGGCTAACATCAAGGTGGATGTGATCTAATGTTTAGGTCTAATTCAAGTTGTGGTATGGTGGAGATTAGGTGATCTCCAAAAATAGGTCACTTAGGTTAGGTGCTAAAATTAAAAAAGTATGGGACCCTAACCATCGATGGTTAGGGGTTCCTAGGTTCAATCATTGATGGTAACCTTAATCATTGATGGTCAAGGGAAACCTTAAAAATATACAAATAAAAAGTTAAAAATAAAGATCATTTTCACTTTTGACAAGTTTGACCTTCATATTTTGTGCTTTGGCAATTTATCGATTGTGTGTTTGGTTGAGAGTGGTTGACTAAGTATTTAGTTAAGGTGGAGTTTGTGGATTGGTCGAGCATGTTTGTATTCATGATCAGTGGGGACCAGTGATGCAAGGTGGATGAGATTATGTCCAAACAACTGGACATTGGCTCTGACCTCAACAATAATCAAGGAATGAGGTAGGTGATGTTTTGAAATTATTAGTTAGTTGATTAGGTTTGTTTGATAATTGAATTTATGGTAGATTTGATATGGTTGTTTAGGGGTTTTCCCTAGGTTATCATTTTATTAAATTAGAATTATTTAACTAGTGAAATTAAAATTTATGGGGAGTTTGAGGTTAGGGATAAGTGATAGGGTAGTGTTCGGTAGTCTTATTATTGAATTTTATTATTTTTGATACCTTTTATGGTAGGTAGGTCAAGGTTTTTGCTATCGATGGTCATACACAGTGACCATTAGTGGTTAGACCTGACCATCAATGATTAGACCCAACCATCAGTAATCAACCATTGAAGGGAGATGTTCACATGACCATCGACGGTTGTAAGGACCATTGACAGTTGTCAGGACCATTGATGGTTAAGTATTTTAAAAGATGGGTGATGTTAAAATGTTGAAATTTTGTAGTGTTGGAAAGGGGTTAAGGGCATGTGAAAATAGCTAGGTAGGGTGGTGAAAATGGCTAGGTAGGATTTGGTTGTGATGGATTTAAGTTAGTTGTAGGATAATTTTATGGGTTGAGAGTTAAGTGTTGTTTGGTAGAAATGTGATTAATTTGGTTAGATATGTTTGGGTAGATTTTAAAATAAGTGAATGTTGATGGTCATAAGTAGATAAAAAATTTGATGTTAGGTAGGTCTAGGTAAAATGATTGAAAATGAAGTGTGTGAGCTAACTTGATCATTTTGTAGGGACAAGACCGTATCTAGATGAGGGATCAGGTTCCTAGGATTTTCATAGAGATTCATAATGGGATGAATATGAATGAATGAAATAATTAGAAGAGGTGGGCCTTGGGGCCATGGTTCATTCTTAGCACCTATCATGGGATATAACTATGATCATGGCCCTCATTGAGAGATGGGACCCAACCATAAACACATTTTTGTTATCGACTGGAGAGATTAGCATCTTACTAGAAGATTTATATAGGCTTACATGGCTACCCATTTAAGGGGAGCCAATTTACCATATTGAGAGTGAGGAGAGGGATGACCACATGTAGATATTATATAGTGAGGATTAGGTCCATGCCAAGTATAATTTGGTGGTTTTAGCTATAGGCCTTTATACCAGAGGGACCTAAAAGATCGATGTTTGATAACCATGATGATGGTGGTAGTGTCTTTTTTTATGTTGCCTAATTTGAGTAGTGGATGATTTTCCTATATGTTGTTAGGAGTGTTGGTAGAGATGCTATCAGGAAAGATAGTGTTTGGGTGGGCTCCTATTTTGTTAGTTCATATTTACAAGGAGATATGGACCTTCATATCACACTAATGATATGGAATAAGTGTTGGGTTTATGTTCCATTACTAGGTATATAATCATATTAGGGTGTTGAGGCCTTTGGGGATGCCATGGGATGGATACATCTAGGTACACTTCATAGTGGGTTTCCTAAGATGGAGATGAGACTATGCTTTGATAGGGGTAGGTGTAGGTACCAGAGACATAGATTGGTTCAAAGATGCTTTGGAGGGTCTAGTAATAGGTGATGTGGTGTGGAGGCCATATATGGGATGGCCTAGGTGGGCTTGGTATAATTACCACACTTTATCATTATATATCTGGAGGTAGATTTATGAGTGACAAGAGGGGGAGATAGAGCTTATCCCCTTCAACCAAGTTTGGTGGTAGTTTGGTCTTATGCAAGGGATATTTGTTCCTTCTCAGAGGTACAAGATATAAAATGTAGAGTTTTTACTTTTGGATCCATAGTCATAGGATGTAGTTCTAGATCATGAATTGTTGTCAGTCAGAGTAGTGATAGATGATGTTAGTTTTGTAGATGGCTATGTAGGTTCGTATCAAGCTTTATATATAATAGTAAATTTTGGGTGGGGTAATGGGGGTCAATAGGCCTTGGATGTGGATCTCGTTGGGGCATTGATACAGGGTGGTGGTTAGGATGGGTAGGCATAGGTAGAACTAGTAGTGGCATAGGCCTAGAGCACAAGATTATAGGGACATGTGGCTACTCTATAGGGCTAGATTATCATTTTACATGGTCAAGTTCCACCTTATTAGGAGATCAAGATTAGGTAAGGATCTCTCTTGGTTTAGTGACCCAAGAGAGAGATACCCTAAGATAGAGGGTAGGAGTGGTGGAAACACTAGTAGGAAGATAACCTAATATGATTTTAATGGCACAGTACTTAGATACATTTGAGGAACTGAGGTATTATGAAGTGATAGTGCTATTATATTGTCCATAAAAGTCAAGAAATGAAGAGTAAAGGGATAGCTTAGTAGGTGGTCTAGTTATATATACTCCAGGATAGTGGACCTCTATAGTGGGTCAGACAAGTAGATCAGGGGGGCTGACACTAGATGCTAGTGCAAGTGGTGGAGTAGGAGGGGTGAGTGGTAGTGGTACCCCAGGGGCCTAATATATATGTTTTTGTTTTTTTGATATTGGCCTATGTGTTGCTGATGTGAGATGTCTATGAGAGAGAGATTTATACATTTTACATGTATCTTTTATTTGATGGACATTATGTATATGATGATGTTTGTGATGATATATATATATATATATATATATATATATATATATATATATGTTCATGGTTTTATGTTTTGATGTGATGTTTATGCTCATGTTTATGGTTTATGGTTTATGGTTTGATGTCATATGATGTCGTGATGATGGTGATTTGGCTTATGGTTATGTTGATGTGGTTTTATGATTTGATGTTATGAGATGAATTTTTGTGATGTTATGGTAAATGGATGGGATGATATATATATGCACAATGTATGATGTGATTCATAATGTTTTGATATATGATGTGGTTCATGGCTATGATGATGAATGGTTTAAATTAGGGTTGTTTATGCTATGTTTTATGTTCATGTTATGTTTTGATGGTAGATGGATAGGATGATATATAGATAAATAGATGATGTATGATGTGATTCATGATGTTTTGATCATAGATAGATATTTAATGTGGTTCATGAATATAGTTCTTAATGTAGTGTTCATCAATTGATGTAATGTTATTATGGTTAAGGATGTGATGAAAATACATAAAGTAAGTTAAATAATAAACTAAATGTAGGAAAAAGAGATTAGAATCATGAGATGCATGTCTACATGAACTAATACTAAGATAAGAAAGAAACATGATGTCTTTTCATTGGTAAGGAAAAGATAAAACCCAAAGTTATATTGGCTTAAGAAAACTAAGCCTTTAAAATACTTCGCATTAGCATGCTTAGGTTGATAAAAAGGTGTCTTGATCACATCATGTCATGTAAGCTCATAATCCCTTGATTTAAAAGATGGTATAAAGGGAATATAGGTAATGGGTGAAAGGTCAATTGGTGGATAGGTAAGGTAAGCTTATGTGGGTTAGTTTTCCCCTTCTATATGTGACCTAAAAACCAAAATAGACAAGTCCATGTCTTAATGATAGGTGTAAACTGATTGATGCAGTAGGTCTACTAATGCTAAATATGAAAGCTAATTGTAGCTTTCTTAGGATAGTTGATTTTGACATAGGATCTTTTGTTTATTGCTTTTGTTTTTGATAGTTTTTGAATATGATCAATGTGTAAAGCTTCAAATGATTAATTTTGACCCATTTGACTTAGCCATCCTTCAAGGGAGTAGTCTAAGCTTGGATTTGTTTATTTTGGTAGTTATCCTTTAAGCAAACAATCTATATTTTAAATAATTTAGAGGATTTTGGGTAGATATACTTTAAGGGAATAATATTTAATGCTATAAATATGTGACCTAAATGATATTTGTTTTAGATTGCAATGTTTTAGACATGGACAAGTCTATTTAGGCTTAGAGGTTTACCTTTATAAGGGCAAAACTTTTAGCATAAAGAGGTCAATGTTAGGTAGAAGGAGTGGTTTGAGAGACAAAGAATTATGGGATTCTGTCTAATTAGAGATGAAAAGTATCCATGAGAACCATATAATGGGTAGAGCTATGGTACCCATATTTAGGATTAGGCAATAATTGGGATGGTTAATCACATGGTTCTATGTTATAATCAGTTGTCTTCAAAGGGAGTGGGATAGGTAGGTGAAGGTGAAAATATCATAAATCAATAGACGAGCTTAAGTTAGACAACAAAGTGAGTTTAATCCCTCTTTAAAAAAAGAAAGGATGCAGATGTGAAGCATTGAGAGGCTCAGGTTATAAGTTTCCTTGAGAAAGGACAAATGATAAGCTCCCAATCTATACTTATGGGTTATGATGTAAGGTCAAGGCCAATTGAAGGCAAACTTTCCTCTTTTTATTTTCTCCATATTTGTAACATGTTGGTTTTCCTTTAGGATGAGGTCTTTGATATTGAATTATCATTCTCTTAGGTATTTTTTGTAGGCATGCTTGATTTATTCTTGGTGGACATGGAGATGGTTAAGTGTTGCAAGGTGATGTTCATCAAGTAGCTCAAGTTGTGATAGTCATTCTTGATGATAATCACTCTCTAAAATAATCTCCTACAAGTATATGTGAAGAGAGGGAATCTAGAATTTGAGAGGTAAGACTACCTATATGCCTAAGACTAAAGAGAAAGGGGTGGCACCCATAGAGGTTTGAATGTTAGTGTGATAGGCCCATAAAGTAAAGGGGATGTTCAAGTTCCAATCTCAACTTGAAGAACTAATTACTTTGGTCAACATTTTGTTAATAATTTTGTTATAGGCTTCCACTTGTCCATTTGCTTATGGATGGAAAGGCAAAGAGAAGCTTAACTTAATACCAAATGCATCGCAGAGACCTTAGACTTTCTTATTCTTGAAATATTTATCATTATCGATGATGATCTTATGGGGAACACTAAAATGATAGATGATGTGATGGTTGATAAAGTCTTAGATTTAGTAGAGATGAGAGGAATGTATTCTACCCACTTGGTAAAATACTCAGTAGTGGTATTAATGGATTAGTGTCATTGTGATGAATGAGGGTTGATTTCCCTAATGAGATCTAGGCCCCATTATGGGAATGGCCAAAAGTATTTAGATACTTGTAGGCCATGGGCTGGTGCATGGTGTTGATTAGTGTGTTATTGACACTTAACACACTTTTTTACATAATCATAACAATCGTGGTTAAGGGTGGGCCAATAGTAGCCAAGGTAAAGGATGTATTTAGTGATGGATAAACCACTAAAATATCCCCCATATATTCCATCATGTGTTTCTTTGATGGCATGGAAAGCTTCATGACTGTAAAGGCAATGAATAAGGAGTTTGTAAAAGCCACATTTCTAAAGGATTCCCCCTAGTATGATGTAATGAGAGGTAATCTAAATAAAGGATCTTCAGGCATTTTTAGAGTGGTTTGGAGGAATGATACTGAGGTTGAGGTAATCAAAAGTTTATTTATACCAAATGTCTAATGTAGATGTGTCTACATTGAAAATTGTAGGAAGGTCATAATAGATATAATATAGGGTGACAAAGTAATGAATGGTGACAAAGTGTTTAGAGTTAGGAGGTTCAGATGGGATTTGGGATGTAAGGGAAGCCATTGTATCTAAAAACTTATTGGTAAATCATGGAACATATTGGATAAAGTAATGCTTAAATGATGCTAAGAGTACATCCATAAGTTGTTTGTACTTTAGTAAGACATAATTTTTACATTGGTAAGATCCATTGACCAAGTCTACCACAAGTTGGGAATCACCAAAGACACTGATCATATTGACTCCCAAGGCTAAAGCAATTTGAAGACCTATGACTAGGGCTTCATATTCAGCCACATTATTGGTGCATTCAAAGTAAAGTTTAAAGGAGAGGGGAAGAGGTTCACTATCAAGGGGAATGAGAATCATTCCTTCACCCCTACCACATTGACATTTAGAGCCATATAAGAACATAGTCATTTGGTAGGTGGGGTCCTCTTGAGAAAGAGTCACAAAGGAATCATCTAGAAATGCAAAAGGAAGTGCTTGATTATCTGGTATAGGAGTTTCAACCAATTGATTAGTAATTACTTACCCTTTAATTGATTTTTACTAAAAGAAATCAAGATCAAAATTAGCTAGGAGCATGAGCCACTTAGCCATACATTAGTTTTGGTATGGTTTAGAGTACATGTACTTGAGTGGGTCAATGTTAGTGATGACATAGGTTTTATGACTGAAAAGGTAGTGGAAAAGCTTAGAAGCCATAAAGACAAGGGTGAGGCAAAGTTTCTCATGATAAGATTATTGAGTCACATACTCTATAAGCATTTGATTTATGTAGTAGATTACATGTTCTTTGTTTTGTTCACCATGGTGAGTGTGCATTTCTATTAGGGAATGGTCAATGGTAGATATGTAAAGGTAGAAGGGTTGACACTTTTTAGGAGGGGTCAAGATAGGTGGAGAAAGAAGGTATTATTTAAATAAATCAAAGGCTTGTTGTCAATCTTTAGTCCACTTGAAAGATGTGTCTTTCTTAATAATATGGTGAAAAGGTTGACATCTATCTGATAATTGAGAGATGAACTAATAGATTGATTGGAGCTTCCCCTATAAGCTACAGAGTTTCTTAAGGTGGGTAGGAGGAGTCATCTCTAAAATTTCTTTGACTTTGGTAGGGTCTACTTTGATTCCTTGAAGGAAGATAATAAAGCCAAGGATCTTTCTAGATAAGACCCCAAAAATGCATTTTTGGGGGTTAAGGCAGGCATGGAAATGTATGAGGTGTTTAAAGATGATTTTAAGGACATCTAGGTGATCCTTACGATATTTAGATTTCCCAAGGAGATCATCCACATAATCTTCTATGATTTAATGAATGAGGTCATGCAAGATGTAGGTCATAGAATTCTAGTAGGTTATGTCAGTGTTCTTTAGACCAAATGGCATGAATCTATAGCAAAAGGTTCCCCATAGGGTGATGAAAGAAGTTTTGTGTTAATTTGTGGGGGCAATCAAGATCTAATTATATCCTGAGAAACCATCCATGAGAGATAACATCTCATTGTCAATTGTAAGATCAATGAGTTGGTCAATGCTAGGTAAAGAAAAGTCATCCTTTGAGCAAGCAAGGTTAAGGTCATGAAATTCAATACAGAGGCAAATTACCCCTATAGGTTTGGTAATGAGAATGATGCTAGAAACCTATTGAATATAGTTGATGGGTTGAATGAATTTGAAAGATAAGAGGCATTGAAGTTATTCTTTTACTAAGAGGGAAATGCGGGATTCATCCTATGAAGTTTTTACCAAATAGGCTTAGCGTTAGGATGGGTGATAATGTTATGGAGAATAATAGAAGGGTCAATCTCAGGCATATTATGATAGGACCAATAATTTTTTTTGTTGCAGTCATGAAGGAAGGAAAGTTAATCCTATTATTCTATAAGATTCAAGGACTGACCTTTTGATCTTAATGATGTGAGGGTTATCCTGAGTACCTAATTTGACATCAATGGTATATTTGTTTAGCATCATTTGGTTCTCAAAAGGAAGGAATTTATGGATAGAAGAATCCCCTACACCAAGGTAGGTGAGAAAAGAATCATCATCCTAATGTTGGATAGTGTTGATGGTAGGATAATCCTTTTCTACCATTTCAAGATGGATGAGAGGAAGGGTTTTAGTTCAGCCACCCTTTTGATAGGTTAGGGGAGCCAAACTAATGGTATTGATAAAAAAAGTTAAATGGAATGATATCATAATCCTCTAATTTTGAAGGAGACGGGGTTGGTGAATATGGGGCATTCTCATCGATGGCAGTGATGGGTTTAGGTGAGGTGGGTTCTTTTGGTGGTACAAACCCAAGCTCAAATAAATCATGAGGTTTTTGGGTTTTGATTATGGGTAACTCATAATCTCCCTATTCATAAATTCCAAGGCCAAACCCCTTCCAAGCACACTTTTTAAGGTATGTTTTAGTAAAGGCAGGTTTATTTAGATAGGATAAATCATAGGTGAATGGTCAACTATGAGGGGTGGTAGAGGAAGCAAAAAGTGGATGATTGAGTCCCTTATATTGGAAGTTGGTTCAGTGATTAGGTGGCCCAAAAGGGATGATGGTTTTGATGTTGGGGTTGTAACTAGGATCATGGGTGAGGTTCCCATACTTTTGAGAAGTAGGTAAAGCATCCAAGGATAGAAGATGGTATGCTCCCAATGAGAGATGTTAGAATGTAGGTTACAAGGGGTCCTCTACAGGGATTTATAAAGAAGGGATGGATGATCTTGTTGAAGCTTCATCAATGATAGGGGTAGGGTTGTTGGTAGTTGGTGGTGAGATGGATGGATGAGGAAGAAGGACATCATTAGGCTTGTACATCATATTATAAAATGTAAAGGGACTAGAGTTAGCTAATATAGCTATGACATGACCTTTGTACTTAAATTTGACATAACGATGTAAAGTGAAAGGGACACAACACATAACATGGATCTAAGGGAATCCAAGTAAAAAATTGTATTGGAATTCTCCCTCTACAACATAAAAGAGTTTTGGAATGGTATAAGGTTCCAAGAAAATGTGGAGAATAACTATTCCCAAAGTAGTGGCCATGGTATCATTGAAAGAGTGAAAACCACTACAGTTTCAAACATGATGAGCCAAGTTGGTCATCGGCATGGGAGGAGATAATGTTGATACTATCCCATCCATCAATAATCACCCTCTTGATGTGGGTTTGGTTGATATATTCCATGATGAAAATGGGAGGATCAGGATCCTCAAGATGCACAAAATGTATTTTTGAATCCTTAAAGGTGACTAAGGTGGAAATTTGAAGGGCTCCAACAAAGGCTGCAAGTGGTTGAGTATCTTTAGTTTGAACCTCTATGGATTATAGTATTTATATCAATGTTTGATGATGAGGAGGTGAGGTGTTGATTAATTCATATAATCTCATTTTCATCAGAGTTTTGTGAAGTTATTTCAACACTACACACTAAATGGATTCATAAGGGTTTGAAGGAGATGCACCCAAAATGGATACTTTGGGTTTTGGTAATGGTGAATGTGTTTGGATGTAGATAGAAGGTTGAAGGGTATGCCCATAGAATGGACACTTTTGATTTTCCATTATCTTTCTATTGGGCCCTTGAATGGGTAACCATATGAATGTTATGGATAAGAGGAAGTGTTGGTTTTGATTGTTGATTCAATTCCTCCTCACTCTTAGGTGAGAGTGAGGGAGTAGATAAGTGTTGGGAAACTTGGACTAGTGGTTGGGTTGATAAGGGGTTCAAAAGAGGTTCATCTGATAATATATCATCCTCATCCCATAGGCTATAGACTAGTGTTTGGAGAGCTTTGTAGTTCTCTGTATCATGTCTTGGTGTCCTATGGTATAAGCAAATCAAATTATCATTGAACCATGTTGGTTTAAGATGTGAAGGGTCAAAAGGTTTGATGGGTGGTAAGGTTAAAGAAGAGGTTTGCAACAACCTTTGTAGAATGGTTGAATAAGATTTGACCAAAGTGTTGGAAATATTGTCATTGATGTCAAAAGTTTAGCATTATTGATGATAAAGGCCCCATTGCATTTAATATTATTTATCTTGGCTAATATGAGTTAATATTTATTTAATATTAATGAATATATTTTTGGTTGCATATGAGACAAAAGAAGGGCCCATGGAGAAGTTGAAGAGCCACGGGGTAAAGACAAAAGGATGGGACACATTTTCCCATGAAGAGTCATTTTGGGGAATACCAAGAGTCACCAAGTGAAGACAAAAGAGTAAGGGAGAATTTCTCATGAAGGGACACTTTAAGGAATTTGAAAAGTCACCAAAGATAAAGACAAAAGTGGGAAGGACGTTTTTGGTCATGAAGGGTCACCACATGACTTTTCAAATGCTTGGATATGAAGGGTCATCCAAGATTGGCACCATTTTTTATGAAGATTGGAAGGTCACAAAGGGGGAAGGCCAAAGGTCATTTAGAAAGCTATAAATAAAGGCTTGAGTAGCCATTTGTAATATGTGAGTGAGAGGTTGATTTTGATATTATAATAGCTAGCTTAGAAGAGGAATTGTGAGAGATGAATATGATTTATATTTGTTATATTTAGCTTAGAAGAGTAAAGGTGAGAGAGAGGAAGGAGATGTTGTATTGATCTATCATTTGTTGAGATAGAAACATTGAGAGATAGGTGTGTGGTATACACAAAGGGGTTGGTGCTCGTATGGGTTGGTGCTCATGAATTGTTACTGGGTTGGTGCTCGACAAAGGGGTTGATGCTCCTATGGGTTGGTGCTCATGAATAGGTGTTGGGTTGGTGCTCGACAAAGGGGTTTGAAGCTCCTATGGGTTGGTGCTCATGAATTATAGCTGAGGTTTGTACTTGGCAAAGGGGTATGGTGCTCCTATGGGGTTGTTCTCATGAATATATTTGAGATTGATTCTCTGTGGTTTTTTCCACATTGGGTTTCCACGTTATATTTGGTGTCTCTCTCTATCTTGTGTGGATGTTTATTGTTTGAGTTTTATTGCATATCTTGAATATTTGATTAAGTGGAATTTGGTTGAAGGAAAGATTTAAAATATATATAATATACTGATTCACCCCCCCTCTCAGTATATTCCATGCTTAACAATTGGTATCAGAGTAGGTTCCTTTTTGAAAAGTTTTACAGCTTGAAGGTAGATCAGGAAAGCATAAGATGGCCATACATAAAGGTGCCTCTGCAAGCAAAAGAATAGTTAATCAAGAAGAAGAAGAGGATGAAGCCGAAGTGAATATGGAAGGAGAACTCATGTGTGCCTTAGAAGAGTTGAAAATTGTTGAAAAGAAAAATCAAAGATTAAAGCATCAAATTGAGAAAAATTACAAGGAGTCAAAGGAGATAATTGAAGATCTAATGGCACAGTTGGAAATATCAAGAAAAGAATGTGAAAGGTATGTTACTGAAATTGCCTCTTTAAAAGAAGAGATTGAGAAATTAGTCAATAATAAAATAGTCAACAATTCAAAATTTGAGAATAACACTAATATGCTAAATAAGATATTAGAAAGTGAAAAGGCAATATCAGATAAGATAGGTATCAGTTTTGAAAAGAAGAAGAGCTGTGTTAAAGCTCTTACAAATAAAAAAACAAGAAAGGAAGGAATGGACAATACAAAGGACAAAGAAGGTTGGAAGGAACAAAGCTATAAATGACAATCAGGTCAGAGATTCACAAATAGGTCATATTTTTATGGTTACTATTTTTATTGTAATGGATATGGTCATAAGAAATTAGAATGTAGAAAAAGAGCTAACAATCTCAAAATCAAGGAAAAGGAAGGTCATGTAGAGTCAAGCAGAAGCTATAAATCTTTTGCTCCTCTATCAAGCTTTGATGAAGAGACCATAATTTGTTACAAGTGTAACAACTTTAGACACATAGCTCGGTATTTTAGAAGCGTGTCTGATTCAGTAAAAAAGGACCAAAGTTTTAGGGCTCCATTCATCAAGAAAAAGGTTCAGACATGGCAGAAGAAACAATCTAAAGGTTCTATGTTGGTCCAGATAGCTCTCCATGCAAGAAATGAAGAAAAGCCATGGTTTATTGATAGCAAATGTTTGAGGCACATGATAGGAGACAAGAGTAAGTTCATAACCCTAAAGAAGATCAATGGTGGCACAGTGAAATTTGGGGACAATACTACTGCCAGAATTGCCAAAAAAGGTACACTAAGTTTAGATAATGGTAGAACTAAAACTAAAAATGTTTTATATGTAGAAGGTCTTAAGCATAATATTTTTGAGTGTAAGTCAAATGTGTGATCAGGGGCACACACTAAAGTTTAATGTAGAAGGTTGTGAAATTAGAAGAAAAGATTCAGATGTATTAATTATAGATGCTCAGAGAATAGGCAATAACTTATATATGCCATCAGACATCAAAGGTCAAAAATGTTGTTTGAGTCAGATTGATAAAAGTTGGCTATGGCATAGGAAAATGCGGCACATAAATTTTGACAATCTTGTCAAAATTTGCAAAAAGCAAGCAGTCAGGTTTCTTCCAATAATCACAAAGCCATTTAACACCCTTTGTGGACCTTGTCAGCATGGGAAGTAGGCTAGAAGGCGGTTTAAAAAAAAAGAGTACTCTACCACTCAGATGCTAGAGATTGTTCACACTAATCTATGTGGACCTCTAAGGACTCAAAGTACTCAAGGTGATAAATATTTCATGTTGCTTATTGATGATTTTTCACGTATGACTTGGATAATGTTTTTAAAGAAAAAATCAGAAGCTTTTAGACAGTTCAAAGCATTCAAGGCATTAGTTAAGAATGAAACTAATCTAAAGATTAAGTGTCTAAGATCAAATCAAGGAGGAGAATTCATGTCAGATCAATTTATTGAGTTTTTTGAAGATCATGGAATAAAGAGACAGTATTCAACAGCAAGAACTCCACAACAAAATAGAGTAGTTGAACAAAAAAATAGAACAGTTCAAGAGATGGCAAAGACAATGCTAAATGAATCCAAGATAGCAAATAAATATTGGAGAGAGGCAATTGCTATAGCAGTGCATATTCAGAATAGAGATTTATTAAGAGTCAATAGTGACAAAACTCCTTATGAGCTATGGAAAGACAAACCAGCAATAGTTGATTATTTTAGAGTTTTCGGTGGCAAATGCTTCATAAAGAGAATCGATGAAAAACTTGGTAAGTTTGAATCCAGAGTAGATGAAGGTATATTTCTTGGTTATTCTTGCAATAGTAAAGCTTATAAATGTTATAACAAAAGAACCAAGAAAATTGTTGAAAGTGCAAGTGTTAGGATAGAAGAAGATGGAACACAAAAGATCAGTGATCCAGTAGACATTCCTGAAATCATTGAAGAGGAAGGCTCTGAAGAATCAGATGAAGATGAGGAAAAAGAGAAAAAGGGCACCAAGACTCCATCCAAATATGTTCAAAAAAATCATAATGAAAGTGACATCATTAGGGATATAAAAGAAGGAATTCACACCAAAATAATGATGGTAAGTGAATCTAAACAAGTTAATTTCTCTTTGTTATCTAAAATTTAGCCTAAATTTTTTTTAGAAGCCAGACATGATGAGCATTGGGTTAAGGCTATGGATGAAGAATTAGATCAGATAGAAAAGAATGATACTTGGGAATTAGTGCCTAGACCAAAAGATCATAATGTGATAGGAACAAAATGGGTTTATAGAAATAAGCTAAATGAAAATGGAGAAGTAACCAAAAATAAATCAATATTAGTATGTAAAGGATATGCTCAAATTGAGGGAATATATTTTGAAGAAACTTTTGCACTAGTAGCAAGGTTAGAGGCTATTAGAATGTTTTTTGCATATGCAGTATTTAAAAATTTCAAAGTATTTCAGATGGATGTCAAATCTGCCTTCCTAAATGGGAATCTTGAAGAAGAGGTCTACATTGAATAGCCTGAGGGGTTTATTCTCTCAAATATTAGTAATCATGTATACAGATTGAAGAAAGCATTGTATGGATTAAAACAAGCTCCCAGAGCTTGGTATGCAAGACTTGATAAGTACCTGCAAGATCAAGGATTCAAGAGAGGATTTGTTGATAGTAATCTTTACATCAAAATAGAAGGTGAGCATCAATTAATTATTGTGGTTTATGTTGATGATATCATTTTTGGAGGAAATATGGAAGAGATGACAAAAGAATTTTTTGATAGAATGTAAAAATAATTTGAGATGTCTATGCTTGGAGAATTATCATTTTTCTTAGGATTACAAATATTTTAATCAAATAAAGGAATTTTTATATCTCAAAGTAAATATGCCAAGGAAATGTTGAAGAAATTTGGTTTTGAGAATTGTGTACTAGTTGGCACACCTATGTGTACAAGAAATAAGGTAAGCAAGGATGAAGATTCACCTGTTACAAATCAATCTTTGTATAGATCTATGATTCGTAGTCTTTTATATTTGATAGCATTGAGACCATACATCATGCATGTAGTAGGTATGGTTGCAAGATATCAGTCATCTCCAAGAGATAGTCATGTTCAATTGGTGAAAAGAATATTTAGATATATCAAAGGGACATTGGATTATGGATTATGGTATCCCATAGGTAAAGATTTCACTTTAGTTGCTTATACAGATTCAGATTGGGTAGGGTGCTTAGATGACAGAAAGAGTACAAGTGGAGGAGATTTCTTCCTTGGTGATAGCTTAGTATCATGGCTAAGTAAGAAGTAAAACTCAGTATCACTTTCTACAGCTGAAGCAGAATATATTGCAGTAGTATTGTGTTGTGATCAAGTGCTTTAGATGAAGCAAACTTTGGAAGATGTCAAGGTAAAGTATGATGAACCTATTTCCATTTTTTGTGATAACACAAGTGCCATAAATATTTTGAAAAATCTAGTGATGCATTCAAGAACAAAACATATTCCCTTTAGATATCACTTTTTGAGAGAGCAGGTTGTAGATCAAAAGGTTAAGTTGGAATATATTAGTACTACAGAGCAAATTATAGATATTTTTACAAAGGCACTACCAAAAGACACATTTGAGTATCTGCGAGAGAAGTTGGGAGTAACTTCCCTTACTTCCTACCATTGAGGTTCAGCATCAAGTGAGGGGGAGCTAAGTGTTAGCTCCAGGTAGGCCCTTTACCATTAATGTCAAAGGGGGAGAATAACAAGTATAGGTATAGGTGCAAAAAATAGGTACAGGGAATAGGTACAAGTCGCTACAGTAAGGGGGAATTACTGTATGTTTTTAGATGATGGTATGTGTAGGTGACAAGATGTGGCAATTTCAAGATTGAGGTTGTCATCAATGATAAAGGGGGAAATTGTTGGAAATATTGTCATTGATGTCAAA
Organism: Torreya grandis; assembly: GCA_037957365.1. Taxonomy (NCBI): domain Eukaryota; kingdom Viridiplantae; phylum Streptophyta; class Pinopsida; order Cupressales; family Taxaceae; genus Torreya; species Torreya grandis. The sequence goes on along the minus strand of JARHVA010002798.1, from coordinate 940,970 downwards.
CGTTTAGCATTATTGATGATAAAGGCCCCATTGCATTTAATATTGTTTATCTTGGCTAATATGAGTTAATATTTATTTAATATTAATGAATATATTTTTGGTTGCATATGAGACAAAAGAAGGGCCCATGGAGAAGTCGAAGAGCCACGGGGTAAAGACAAAAGAAGGATGGGACACATTCTCCCATGAAGAGTCATTTTGGGGAATACCAAGAGTCACCAAGTGAAGACAAAAGAGTAAGGGCAAATTTCTCATGAAGGGACACTTTAAGGAATACAAAAAGTCACCAAAGATAAAGACAAAAGTGGGAAGGACATTTTTGGTCATGAAGGGTCACCACATGACTTTTCAAATGCTTGGATATGAAGGGTCATCCAAGATTGGCACCATTTTCTGTGAGGATTGAAAGGTCACAAAGGGAGAAGGCCAAAGGTCATTTGGAAAGCTATAAATAAAGGCTTGAGTAGCCATTTCTAATATGTGAGTGAGAGGTTGATTTTGATATTGTAATATCTAGCTTAGAAGAGCAATTGTGAGAGATGAATATGATTTGTATTTGTTATATCTAGCTTAGAAGAGCAAAGGTGAGAGAGAGGAATGAGATGTTGTATTGATCTATCATTTGTTGAGATAGCAACATTGAGAGATAGGTGAGTGGTATACACAAAGGGGTTGGTGCTCTTGTGGGTTGGTGCTCACGAATTATTACTAGGTTGGTGCTCGGCAAAGGGGTTGGTGATCCAATGGGTTGGTGCTCACGAATAGGTGCTGGGTTGGTGCTTAGAAAAAGGGTTTGAAGATCCTATGGGTTGGTTCTCATGAATTGTAGCTGAGGTTTGTACTTGGCAAAGGGGTATGGTGCTCCTGTGGGGTTTTTCTCATGAATATATTTGAGATTGATTCTCTGTGGTTTTTCCCACACTGGGTTTCCACGTTATATTTGGTGTCTCTCTCTATTTTGTGTGGATGTTTATTGTTTGATTTTTATTACATATCTTGAATATTTGATTAAGTGGAATTTGGTTAAAGGAAAGATTTATAAGATATATAATATACTGATTCACCCCCCCTCAGTATATTCCATGCTTAACACAAAGTTGTTTAGGGTATTGGATTTTTGGTTCTAAGAGTGGGAATCTTTTTAGGAGTAGGATTTAACATGGAAGTTGGAGGTGGTGGGATGGTTTTGGTTGGGTTTGTTTGGTTATGGTTGGTTTGGAGGAGGAAGATTTAGAGGTGGAGGGTGAAGATTTGGTGATAGGTGGGAAGGTAGAGGTAGCTAGGTTAGTCAAGAATGATGGTGATTTTGTTGTTTTGGTGGAGGTAGGTGTAGGTAGAGTAAAAAGAGAAGGTTTACTAGATGAGGAATAGGTAATGGGGATAGTATATGGACGGGTTTCTAAAATTGAAGGTAAAAGAGAAAGGGGTGGTATGGGTCTAGTTTTAGATGGTTTGGGTGGTTCCACCTTTTTGATATGTTTATTCAAAGGTTTCTTGGGTGGAATTGATGGTGTTAAGTCCAACTTCAAGGATGGATGAGCCAAGCTAGGGGTAACAAGTATTCATATAGTCTTGATGGATTTGGTTAAAGAGGTGTAGGGTGATTTAACAATTTTAGATTGAGGTGGGTTAGATGATTTCCCTATGGTTTTGGTAGAAGAAGTATCTAAAGATGGGGTTGAGGTAATGATATGTTTGAGGGTAGATATAATTGAGGTTAAAGGTTATTTTTTTTGGGATAAGGTAGCCCAAGATGGTGCCAAAAGGTGGCCCTATCTAGATTGGGTTGAGAAGTAAACTCTATATTTTGGACCAATTTAGAAAAAGGTTTATAGATGGGTTTGATTCATTGGTTATTGGTTTCAAATATTAAACCCATAGGTTGAGGTGAGGGGATAGTTTTTTCACCTTTTTCTTGGGTGGAAGGTGCGATGGTTGAGGAAGATAGTGTTTCTAGGGAAGGAATAAAAGAGATGATTTCTTCCTTTGGGGTGGTTTCCAAAGAAAGAGTGGATGGTTATAGAACAGGTAAGAAGGGTGTGGTTGGTTCAAGTAAAAGGGAGGTGGTTATTTCCTTTGTTTGGATGTCCAAAGGAAATAGTAGTGAGTACACCACTTCATAAAGTGGATTGGAGGAAGACATAGTTGAAATAATGTTTGGATCCTTTGGTATTTCCATCAAAGGAGAGGTAGGTAAATCAGTGGTCTCTTCAATTGAAAGAGAGAAGGTTTCTTCCTTTTTTTGGTTATTCAAAGGAATATAATAAGTTTCTACCACTTTAATAAGTGGGATGATAGAAGAGGTAGTTGAGGTAATGGTTTCCTAAACAATAGGTTCAATGATAACAACATTCACCATGTGTACCTCACGAGCGTGAGATGATTTTAGTTAGTTATTGTCATGATTGGTGGAAGGTGCATGGTTAGGAAAAGGTTTCTAAAAGATGTCCAATGATTGGTTTGGAGGTGAATTGGAATTATCTAATATAATTTCACCCTTATCAATCATGTTTTGGACAATAGTTTTAAAGGTATTGCACCTACTAACATCATGTCTGATAACATGATAGAAGGAACATAGATAATTTTCATTATACCATCCAAGTGTGGGATGAGAGGCATCAAATTATTGGGTAGGTTTGAGAGGAGGAAGTTAGATGAGGTTAGCTTTAAGTAGTTTATCCAAAACCAAAGCATATGACTCCCCTATGGGAGTATGTGGTTTGGTTTGGTTTTAAGTTTGTTGGTTTGATGGGTTGGAAGAATTGGTTTGATTAGGTTGGTTGATAATTAGATTTAGAATAAATTTGAGGACCACCATGTTTATGGTTGCCTTTGTCTTAGAGTTGGGATGGTTGGATGGATTGGTGGTCTTGTTTGAGGAAGGGTCATTGGATTTAAAGCTAGAATTCTTATTTTTCAATTTCAATTTCCCTTAATAATTAGCTCTAATTTTAATTTTATATGCCATGTAAATGCCTTGTCAAAGGTTTTAAAAGTTTGAACCTAAAGAGTGGGAGTAATATGTTTGGCACATCCTCAAGAAAATATTTCAGTAAATTTAGGCTAGGGTAAGGAGAAATAAAGTTGGTTAAGGAGACCTCTCCATCTAGCTATGAAATTAATAATTGATTCATCATCGAATTGCATAATGGAGTAAAGGTCAGTAATGGAAAACTTTTTAGATATATTAACTTAAAAGTGATCTAAAAATATTTGGGTTAGTTGAGAGAAGGAGAAGATAGAGTGCTTAATGAGATCACTATACTAATCCAAGGTTGGTCCAGATAGGGACATGAGGTAGGTATAAATAAGAAAAGCATTGTCATATGCAATTAAATAGCAAGAATGGAAAAATTCTCTTAAATGTTATTGGGGGTTCTCTTTGCTTTGGAACTTGGAAAACTTATGTAGTTCCCATTGAGGAGGATAGGCCCAGATTAGAAAAAATGGATGAATGGGTTAATTGCATATTTGATCATAAGATATAAGGTTATGAGCTCTAGAAATAGATGATTCAAGATTGGACATTTTATCCATCAACATCTTAACTAAATTCTTTTGAGGTTGGGGAGCTCCATAGTTTGGTAGTATGTTTGATTGAGGTTGAGTGGCTGATATGTATGGATAAGAGGTGGGAGGTTGAGAAGATGCCACATATTGGTACGTGGTCATGGAAGGTTGGGATGATGCCTCATATTAGTATGTGGGTACAAAAGGTTGGGTAGAAGGTGGTATGTATCCTTGTGGATTAGGAACTCATTGGTATGATGCCATGGGTGTTTATTGAGGGATGGAAATGGGTTGGTTTGGATGTATAGTTGAAGGGATAGGTTGAGTTTAGGTGATGACTCTAGTGCTAATAGGTGGAAGGGTAGGAGGTATGAAAAGTACCAAATTTTGAAGAGGGGTAGAGATGGGTTAGTTGGTGGTGATAAGAGGAGTGGTGTAAATAGCGGTAGAAGATATCCCCATGGCAGGTGGGATATAGGTAACAAGAGGTAAATTTGCCTCTATATTAGAGGTGTTGGTTGGTGTAGGTGGGGTTTGGTTATAGGTTGTAATTTTGGATTAGGTTTCAATGGTGGTAGTGGATGGGATATTCATAGAAGAAGAGGCTTAAGTGATCAAATGTTGGGTGGAGGTAACACCAACCATAAGAGGAGGTGGCATACCATAGGGTGGATCCATGGGAGGAACCAAAGCATTAAAGGTACAGTGAGAGAAGGTGTTTTTTGGATAGACTTATTACCTAGATAATACTAGATTCTTAAATTTGTTTAACATTAATTATCAACCTAGGATACATAGGATTTTCAAGGATGTTAGCACTATATATGCATTATTGATTCATAGGCTAACTTAATTTTTTATTTTAGTACAATGAACTTATACTAATTTCACCATATAGATATATGAAGAAATTATTATAATAAAATGAACAAATTCTTCACACTTATGAGTCACACATGCATCACATTTTATATAATCAAACTAGTAATAAAATCAACTCACACAACACACTTCAATCTAAGAAGGGTCATGATCTTCACTATAACTCATTCTAAGGGGGCTCTCCTCATTTAGAACTAAGTTCTAATCCTTCTCCAAGAGACTTACAAAATCTTCTTACAGAATCAACCTTTTCATTATTTAAATTTGTGGAAATTAAAGATTATTACAGTAGATTATAATATTGGATGAAATTGTAGAATGTAATTACATTCTACAATTTCATCCTCTTTAATATAATCTAGGTTCTAACATTAAATACATAAGACAGTTTATTAGTTCTAACCAAAAACACTAAACTAGGAAAGGTACAAATACTTTGCAACTAACCTAGTCAACTTTCAAGTGGTTAGTAACTTAAAGTTACTTGTTTTTAGGCCTAAATGGGTAAAAGATAATATATGTTGTTTTGATTTTTTTATTCTTTCTCTCCTTTCCATTATCCTTGTCTTATTCATCCTTTGGTAGCACATCCAAGTTTCTTTGCATGTGAGGGGTCATTATAGCTATTATAGAGGATGATATTCAATCATTTACATTGTTTCTAAGACAACTAGATGTGTCCTTGAAAGCCAATTACTTATTATCACAATAATGGTTTGTTTAGTGTAGTGGTTATAGGCTCTTGTAGGTATAAGCCTATAGTTGCTACATGTAACCTATAAGTGAAAACATGTAGTTGATATGGGCAACTTGTAGATGAAAACCTGCAGTTGTTATGGGTAACTTGTGGGTGGAAATCTTATAGCTTGGTAGTTTTTATGAGCTAAAAGCCCCTTTTGCTATGGGATTCTCTATAAGGGTTGTGACCAAATAAAATTCTTACAATATTATTCTACCTCCAAAATGTTTGTTAAATAAGGTTACACAAGTATAATCTAATCATATAAAATTAATCATTAATATATAACATAGGATGTATATATTAATACACATATATAATCATTAATTAATTCATTCATTTACATAAGTCATAGATAGTTATATGGATTCATATAGGAAAAAGATATATAAATAGGTATGGATGAGGCTATAAATAGAATAATTAGTGGTCTCATCACATCCCCTACTTAAACTCTTAATTGTCCTCGAGCAAGCATTCCCTACATTTTGAGTCCATAGTATTTCTTGAAATCTAAGGGCTCAATATAGCCCATCTTGTCGAAGGTATAAAATCCTTTAGCATCATATATGCTTTTCCACCTTTTCTTTTTTGCTTCTCTATTAGTTGACACATTCCCCTCCCAATCAGGAATTGGGAACCAAAACATGGGTGGATGAAACATCAACCCCAACCAAATTATCTTCCTTTTTTTTATAAGCTCAATGTACATATATACTTTTTGTAATGCCTCTAAAGTTTTGAGGGGAATAAGGCTCTTTTTTTTTCAAGGAATTTGAAAGCTCTACCCATCTGTGAAAATAGGAAATAAAAAATGGTTTTCCATCTCCCTTCATGAGGTTTAAGTAGCGGTTATAGACCTCTACTTATTTCTTTATTACCCATTCTTGTGGAGTATTTACATTCATAAAAGTGATCCATTCATTTATTATAGCTTCTAAATCAATATATTTACCCCTAATCATTAGGGTAGCCTCTTTTTCTTTCTCTTGATAGTCAACTTATTTTTCTCTTCTTATTTCATTGAGGACATATGAGGTAAAGGAATTTAATTAGACATACCCTAAGTATATATTTGGATTCTAATTTGTGTCATGTGGCACAACATATTGATGCATGTAAAACTCACTCTCTTATGCCTAAAAATTAGGGTTAACATGCCTATAGACCTCAAAGAAATACTTAGGATCACATATCATGTAAGAATGATCATTGTATAACCTATCATATTTGAATCTGAGCCAATTTTCCTCTAAGTATACAACATATACCCTAGAGGGTGATCTGCATTCCATTAACATCTCAGTGGTCTCATGCATGTTAATGATCTTCTCTTTCAAATAAGTGATCTTAGTCTCAGCCTTATCTAGGTTTTATTTTAAATCTTCTTAATGCTCCCTTAATTTAACATATTCTACAAACCTTTGTATCAACTACTTATAGTAAGTATCATCATCACTAAACTTTTCCTCAAGAAAACTCAAAAGGTCATCAGTTTTACCTACTAGCCTAGTAATTGAGAGGTCTACATCAATCACTTATTATGGTGTAGGTACTTTTGCAGTGGTCTCTGTAGGAGAAAACTTATTGTGGAATGGTTCCAAAGCTAGATCATTATCCATTGTAAGTTCCTCTAGGGGTACACTAATGCCATCTATAGGTAAGGTGGATGAAGCTGTTACAAGAACTTCTAAGGGAGTTAATGTAAGCTCCTCCAATGTCCTTTCCTTAATTAAATATTCTTCCATAGATGGATCTATAAATTCTATTACCCCTAAAAGTGTTTCTAGGCCTCTTTTTCCTTTCAAATCTACTATTTTGTTCTTCAACCTATATATCTCTTTCATGGCTTGTTCCAAAGTTTGGAACTCTTGGTCATGAGGAACTGTGTCTTGCTCTATTACTTCTTCCATGGTTCTTTATTCAAGTAATTCTTCTTGTTTTATAGGCTGATCTAACATTCTTAGTTATTCTTATATATACCCTATTTATTTGAGTAGATCCATGTCTTCCTTTATAAATCTAGGTTACTCAGGTAACTACATTTTGTCTTCCTTTGCAGACTTTCTTTTAGTAGACCACTTTGTTATCTTAAACCCATTAGAGGTCTTACAAATTTTGGGATCCTTATTTTTTCCTTCATCCTCACTAATGTTTATAGGTGAAGATTTTAGGGTTGTCTTTTGTATTTTAATTATATGAGACCTCCTAGGATGATATCTCTTTCTCTTTAATGCAGAGGGTTTCTTCTTTTCAATCTTCTTTTTATTTTTAGGAGGGGGAGCTATTGAATCCTTCTCTTCTTATGAAACTAGTGATGGAAGAAATTCTTCTCATTTTGAAGGAGCCATGGTGGAAGAATCTACTATTTATGATGAAATAATTGGAATAATAGGGGAAGGAATATTCTACACAATTTTTTTGGTGGACTTTTCTCATCCATGTCCTCAAGAGGTAGCACTAATTTTCTTCATATTCTCTTTCTTGTAATAACTTCAAGTGAAAAATTAGTGGCTATGGGCTAACAAGTTATACTAGTGCCTATATTATCCTCTTATGTTGTTTGTTAGACTTGTCTCTTGGGAGATTCCCCCTCATTATTTTACTCATCTTATTGAGGTTCACCAGTCCTTATGGTTAGAAATTGCTCCCATGTAAGGTTAGGTCTAGTATTTCTTATTCCTTTTTTAACCATCAACCAAATTAGATAATGATGAGACAAGGATTTCTCTACCCTCCTTTGGTATTATTTAGAGATTTAATTTAGGATATTCCATAAGTGGTTTGGGACATTAATAGTCCTACCATGTCTTAAGTGATTTATAAATTTGAATCAGAGAGTATAGATCAAAGAGTACCTTCCTTCACATGTTAGATATTTGATGATATACAAGGCCACTTCTCTTTAGAATGGGGGTAGACTAAATCTCTCTACACTTACATTATTTAACACTAACTTTTCATTATCTTGAAAGAATTGTTGTCTAACTAGTTGGCCATTAGGTTTATCTTCCCAATATTCCCATGTTATTCATATCCCAATAACCTGGCTTACCAATTCTTCTATAATTGGAAATGTGATGCAAAATATTGCTGCCTATTCTCCTGTAAAAGACCTTGAAAATTATTTAGTGATAGGTTTTGAAAAAAGTTGTAGTTTCTCAAAATAGGTATCCCATCTAACCTTGCTAAAAATGGCTTCATTGTCTAGGTCTCCTTGTATATGCCTGTGGTCTGAGGGTTCCCTTCTCACTACTGTTCCTCCTATTATGGATAGTTTATCTTCCTATCAAATTTTTCAAACAAATATTTCTTCAAAACACTCAATTTTACCTTCAAATTTTTACCTATAGCAAAACAAGTTTCTTCAATAATGGTAATTTTTTGTTGCAGGTTACAATAATGTCTTGCTTAGGTCTTTATTTGAATGAGCTATGATCTCAAAGTGGGAAACAATAAAATTGATTATTTTTCCCTATCAAATATTGGTGTAGTTATGGTGTAATCATGGGATTTCAATCTACACACATATATTATCCTAAAGTGATTTTGATTGATTTCCCACATCATTCTTCCCCCTCATGTGAAGTGTCACTTGTCCCTAAGTGATGTGGTACATGTAAGATGCAAAGAGATATAATGGGGTCATTATGAGGGTGTGAGTGGTGATTTGGTATAGCTCATGACAAGACTTGATGAATGTTGTTTTAATTATTAGATATGTTTTTTTTAATATAATGCATGTTATATTAAAAAATAAAGTGTTTTTTTTATGATTAAAAGATACACCATCCCTTTATAACCATTTATTCTAAGGGTTACGACATAGGAAATCTACATGTGAGTGTTTACCAAAATGTAAGTTTAGCTTGTTGTTTCCTCATGTAATTGTTACACTGGTATTCATGATTATGTTGTATTATTACCCTTAGGTAATTATGTGATCAAAGTATCTTATCCTTTAATTATGCCATTAAGAACCTATATGCATTCATGATGACCTGCAAAACACTAGAGTAGTGGTATTGTAGTGGTATGAGAGACTATTTCCATTCTTTCATAAGGTGGTTGCTATAGATATTTGTTTTTTATCCAAGCCAAATCCTTTATGAACATGAAGGAGGGTGGCTGATGACATTTGTTACTTTTGATCTCATCTGTATGAGCCTATTGATGGCTTGTTTCTCTTTTATCTTACTCCTAGTGAATGATGATGTTTTCTAATGGAATCTTTATTTAGTGAACTTTAAATTTAATAATTAGCTAGTTTATCAAACTTGGGACATGTACTCAAGAAAAGATCCCAGATCTCTCTTATTTACATAGTTAAATTATTTTCTTGAAGTGACCAAAAGCTAAGAATGGTTCTTTTATGTGCCTATATCCATAAATTTTGGTTTTCAACACTTCCAAATAGAGATTGGAAGTATATGCCTTTGTTATAGCACTTACTTTGTTATTCAGGAGTATGTTCATTCCTTAACAATGCTTTAAGTTTCTACTCTAATATTCATTCACTCCCCCTCTAGCTTTTATGGTGTCTTCCATGAATTTACCAATAGCCCATAACCAAAGCCCATGATTCTATATTATGTATTTTTGGTTTTTACCCCTAAATAGCCAACAACCTAGTTTTCTATTTAGGCCCTTTTTATAGTTATAGGGAGCTAGCAAGTTGGTTTTCTCCCCAAAAATTGCTAACAACACCCAAAAGGGTTTTCATTATTAGAGTTTTTTTTAATGATTATAATTGTTGCCTATAGTAGAATGCTTATTTTGGGTCATTTCCATGTCAGATATGAGTTTGATTAGTTAAAGAATATGTGAATATCTTAGTCTTCATGCCAGAGGAGGGATAGAATGTCATCCTCTCCTTCTTCATATACTTGTTGGTTGGTTCTCCATATGGATGGTGAGACATCATGTTGATCCATCACATCATTAAATCCATTTTATAATTTCTTATGTACCTGCTTGGTAAATTCCTTTTGAGTGAGTGGTTTTTATATAATTTTAGACTATGGCTATTGTCCAGTAGACAAAATCTTATCATATCAATGGTTCAAAGTTACACTAATATATTGTCATGAACATGCTCAATCTCAAATGGACCAAGCTATTTGGTCTAGATTTTGCCCTTATGATCCTTATATTTTGAATTAAAAATAAGGGCCTAATCTCTTGCATTGAATTACCTAGTCTTAATATACCTGTCATGCCATCTAATCTATTTTTGTTGTATAATTTCTATGTTTTGTAGTGTCTATTGTCTATATTCATCTAAGGCATTAAGTTACATAAGCCTTTCTTTTTGTGCTTTAGATATATCCATCCCAAGTTCTAATGTTGTTCGTAGGGTCTTGTTCTCAAATTCAATTAGCAACATAGGTTTCTTTCCATAGACCAACTCATATAAGGTGAAGCCTGTAGTGGTCTTCCATGTGATTTTATACATCCAAAAAAATTCAAGAAGTCTAGCCTCCTAATCCTTATGAAACATACTAACAATCTTGGTCAAAATATTTTCTAAATCCCTATAGGTGACTCCACCTATCCATTAGATTGTGGATGATATGGATTTTATTTCTTATACCTAATCTCATATTGTTGGATTAGGGTGGTAATTAAACTAGTGGTAAATTATGGTCCTTTATTAGTGATTATATCTTGTGACACACTATATCTTATGAATATTTCTTTATAGAATAAAGTTACCATATTTTCATCCACAATGTGTACAAGATCCTTTACTTTCACCCATTTAGTGACATAATCAATACATACAATGATGTACTCTTTTTTGTTTGATTTTGAATCAAAAGGTCTTAAAAAATTTAGGCCCCATTTTTCAAATGGTTCAAGCACCATTTGAGGTTGCAAAGGCATTTCATCCGAATGTGTGGGTCTACCCATATGTTAAAATCTATCACAATGAGTTATATACCTTATTGTATCTTTATGGAGTGAGGGCCAATAATACCATGCATTCAACATTTTTACTATTGTACGCTTGGATGCAAAGTGCCCTCCACAAGTTTCATCATGGCAAGCTTTAAGGATGTCAGCAACTTCATCTTCTCTGAGACATTTTATGATGATGGAGTTAGGCCTAGTATAGAAAAAAAATCTAGATAGCCAAGAATACCTACCATTTTTTTGAATCGAAGATCTTTTTTATTTAGGAAGTTTTGTGGAAGTAACCCTATTACAAGGTAGTTATAAATATCAGCATACCAAGGTGTGGTAAGGATGAGGGAGAATAGGTGCTCATATGGAAATGAGTCATCCACTATAGCATCCTCTTAAGGGGATTATAGTCGTGATAAGAAGTCATCCATGACATTTTCCTTACTAGGCTTATCTATAATAGTTAGATTAAATTCTTATAATAAGAGTAACCATCTTATCACTCTACTTGAGATAGTTGGTTTGTTTATAAGGTACCTAATGGTTACATGGTCTGTATGAACAAATACTTGGTACCCTATTATGTAGTGACAAAACTTTTTTATAGCATAGACTAATACCAAGAATTATTTTTTAGTGATCGTGTAATTTAATTTTGATGTTTGTAGGTTCTTGTTTACAAAATATATGGCATACTTGAGTGATTCCTCTTTTTGGCCTATCACAATTCCAAGGTAGTGTATAAAGCATCTATGTGAACATGGAAGGGAAGCTTCCAATCAGGACAATGCAAAACTAGGGTGGTGGTCAATAATTCCTTCAATTATTTGAAGGTTGCATCATAGGCAGAATTCCATATGAATTCAACATCTTTAGTTAGGAGAGTAAACAATGGTGCTGCTACTTTACTAAAATTGTTTATAAATCTTTTTTAATAATCAGCATGTCCTAGAAAACTCTTGAAATCCTTCTATTTTTTAGGTACATGAAGATTTTTTTAAATGGTGATTTTTTTAGGGTCAACATTGATTTTTTCAGCAAATACATGGTGGCCTTGGACAATGCCTTCTGTCATTAGCATGTAGCATTTCTTGTGGCTTAAGGACAAATGGTTCAACTAACAATGTTACATTACTTTCTTTAGGTTCTTCAGAAACTCATCAAATTTTTATCCATAGACAGTGAAGTCTTCCATGTAGATTTGTACACATTCATTGGCCAGATCTAAAAAAATACTCAGGATAACCCTCTATAAAGTCATAAGAGCATTACACAACCTAAAAGGTAATACAGTGTATGTATAAGTACCCGAGAGACAAGTGAAGGTGGTCTTATCTTGGTCATCATGAGCAATTCTAATCTATTTGTAACCACTAAAGCCATCCAAAAAGGCAAAATATTTTTTCCCTACTAGTGTATCTAGCACTTGATCAATGAATGGTAGAAGAAAATGATCATTTCTACTTGCTCTATTAATTTCCCTATAATCTATGAAAACATGCCACTCTCCATTTTTCTTTAGGATAATTACCAATAGTGAAACCCATTCACTATTTGAGATGGGATATATAAATCTAGTGGTCAGGAGTTTCTACAATTCCACTTTGACTATTTCTCTAAGAATTGGATTAATCATAAGTTATGGTTGTATGATTGGTTGGCACTCCTCTTTTATATAGATGTGATGTGTGCATGTTTTTGGCCTAATTACTTTCATATCCTCACAATCCCATGCAAAAGTGTGTTGTTTTACATGCAACATGTTGACTAGGCACTTTTTCTCATTTGAATCTAACTTGTTATTAATAAACAATGTTTTTCTTGGAGAAAATTCAATTTGCTTTATGAGTGCTTTCATCATTTATAAATTAATAATAGATATATTTTGGCTACAATTATGAGACAATAGTTTATGGAATGTTTCTTGTATAGATGCAGAAGATTTATCTTCTTCCCAAAGGTTGGAAAATGGGCACTTTATGCATTGTAGGTTGTTGGGATCTTCAGGATTAATTTGGTAACTATTCTAAAGAATAATTGAGAGAATTGTATCTTCCTCTTGATCATCCAAGGTGCATGAATGGTCTATGGTGAATATAGGAATAAAGGGAGGCTAGTTTGCCTTATATTCTTTAGCCCATATTGTATGCTCTAGTTCTAAGGATGGTTGTGCTAGAGGATAGAGGAGCAACTTCTTAGTGTGGATACCATTGGATATCAACATGTTACTTGATCTATTTTTTATGAAGGCATCTATTGTGATAAGCCAAGGTCATCCTAAGATGAGAGGGTATCCACCCAAATTAGACTTTGGTTACAACATAATGAAAATTCTAGGATACTCCCAAGAATCTACACCTGTCAACCATTTGTAACATTATAGATGTGGGACAAATATTATTCAAATATAATTTTTCATGGTTTCAAATATTATTACATTTATTGCATCCCCTATGTCTATTAATGTATTAGATAGCTATTGGTCATACATCTGGACTGTTACTACTGGGCATCTTGGTTTTGAATATTTCTTTGGTAGGGTGTTTCCTAGCATAATGTTTGGTAATTGGCCAATCACATGCACTATATTGGGATCCTTCTTATTCTTTCCAGGTTTACATAGACATAGGTCTCTTACAACTTTATAATATTTGGGCACATCCTTAATGACCTAGAAGAGAGGAATTTTAACATAGAGGTTCTTGAGCTACCCTATGAAGTTAAATTTAGGCTCAGTTGTGTGGTGTTGAATGCTAGACATTCTAGAAATAATGGAGCTACTTCATCAATGACTTTATTTACTAGTTTGAAAATTTATTATAGTGGTGAAGGTGGGTTAACATGATCTTCTAGATTTTATTGATCTGACTCCATTATTATGGGTGGGGATGGGGTGGTATAACTCTTCTTGAATGTAGGTGAACTTCATTAATGTTCATTGTATTGTTGGGTACTGAACAGGTTCAGTATTGAATGTCGATTGCATCAAATTATTTATAGGATATTGTATGGGTTGGGTAGGGAGCTGATTAGGCTTAGGTGAAACTTGTGTATTGTGCATAAGAGAAAAAGGTTATTGTTACTATTGTGGAGGGAATCCTCCCTGATAGTTTCTCTAGGGCTGATTGGGTCTCCAAGGTTACTACCAATGGTTTGCAATGGGTGGACCTTGGGGTGGCTACTAAGCTTATACCCAAGGTGGGGATACATTTTTTTGAGGTTATAAGGAGGTGGAGGGATGGATTTTCTAAGTTTGATACCAGCTAGGATTAGGAGGTGGAACATTCATCCATGGACTAGTCCATTTGAGATTAGTATTTGCAAATTATGAATTAAAAAAGGTAGAATTTGCAAAAGGTGGATTTTGTCCCATACCTAAATAAGATGGTCATTAAACCAATGTATTTATTTATTAAAAATAAAAAACTTGGTCCCCATCTCCTCTTATATCATGCAAATCTATTATTTCTAGTTCTTTAGCTATGATGTTAGCTACTTTAGCCTAAACCTCGTGACACCTATAGTCTATCTTCTTCTTGTTATAATCCAAATAATAGATGGACAAATCTTGATCCAATGATGCTTTATTTTATATTATGTTTAGGATATATATTTAGGTGGCCATGTGACTAATGATATCATATTTCATGTCTTGTAATAGGTTACTAACTTTAGAGTTTGATAGGCCACTTGTAGATGTTAGTGGAAGCTTGTTGCCCTAAACTATTTTTATGGCAGATCTGGAATAATTTTTGCTCAACTCTTTGATGTTTGTGAATGTCATTTGGGAGATATCTCCCCCACTCATTAATTCAAAGGCTTTTAGACAATCTTTTATAACTGCTTTCAGGAAGATGAGTTTTAGAGACTCTTCTCCTAGTGCACTTTGCTTGAATTTCATACATTGAACATGAATCATTCAACATAGTCCTCCAAAGATTCATCCTCTTCTTGAGTCATCTTAAAGATGTCATTTCTTATATAATTTATTCCTCATCCATTATATTGATACTTAGAAACTTATTTTTCATGTCTGTCCAATTTTGGACTGAATTACTACCTAGTCCCATGAACCAATGAAGTACTGAGTCTTTGAAGGTGGTAGGAAAAAGTTTCAATTTCTATGCATCTTGCCTATAGTCATAGCTTCTATAGAGGATGCCAAATTTAAACAAAAATGTGTCTAGGTCTGATAATGTACCTATAAAATTGGGCAAGGTTGAGGGTAGGATATTTTTCATTTATGTTACACCCATTGCATCTGAAATAGGAAATTCAAAAATAATTATGTCTAGAGCCCTGTTGCCTTCTACAAATTTTCTTTCTCCATTCATGATGGATTTTCTTGTGATACTCAAGATCACATCCTCAAATTTTGTATCAGTCCCTTATTAAGCATGATAGTAAATGTTTATCTACTGATCCATATTATTTTTACTAGATGAAAAGTCTAAAGACTCTCTTGGGATTTCTTTGATTTGTTCAATAAAGCCTTGTTAGAATGTTATTTTGATGTTACTCTTTGGAGTGTTTGGTTCATTTAGTTCTTCCCATTACTTTCTTATTACTAACTTAGATAATGCTTCTTCCACCTCTATTTCCTCTTTCAAATCCAATAGTAATTCTTCTATAAGCTACCTCCTTCAATTTGTAGTGTTCCCTTCTTCAAGAGGCCTCTAGCTTATGGGATATTTATTAGCAAGATTCTTAGTTGTTGTAAGTATTTATTGTTCTTTCCTGATAACAACTTGTGGATTTTTTGGAAGGAATCTCCCTCAATAATTTTTTTTTTTTTTTTTTTTGCATAAACATTGAGCCACTCCTTTAGCTATCTTGTCCCTTCTTGCACAAGGTTAATTTTTTTCTCTTTTTTTTGTGTGTTTTAGGGGTTGTTTCAAAATGAGAAGAAATAAAATGTAGAAAATGAAAAAAATGAAGGAATGCTAAATTCAAATAATAGGAATTGAAATTTTAATCTAGAAAGCAATAAAGTTATTTAATAAAAGTAGGAAAGTTACTTTAGAAAGTAGTAAAGTTATCTAATGAAAGCAGGAAAGTTACTCTAAAAAGAAAGAAATGAAAGCAATAAAATTAATCTAAAAACCAATAATTTACAACCTCCTCAACAATGATGCCAAAATGTTGGATAGACTTATTACCCATTTAATACCATATTTTTAAATCTACTTAACATTAATTGTCAAACTAGGGTGCATAGGCTTTTTAAGGATGTCAGCACTATATATGCATTATTGATTCATAGGCTAACTTAATTTCTATTTTTAGAACAATGAAATGATATTGATTT
This sequence comes from Torreya grandis, assembly GCA_037957365.1. Classification (NCBI taxonomy): domain Eukaryota; kingdom Viridiplantae; phylum Streptophyta; class Pinopsida; order Cupressales; family Taxaceae; genus Torreya; species Torreya grandis. Next base: position 924,621 of record JARHVA010002798.1, on the reverse strand, counting down.
CACCATATAGATATACAAGGAAATTATTATAATAAGGTGAAAAAATTCTTCACACTTATGAGTCACACATGCATCACACTTTATATAATCAAACTAGTAATGAAATCAACTCACAAAACACACTTTAATCTAATAAGGGTCAGGATCTTCACTGTAACTCCTTCTAAAGGGGTCCTCCTCATTCAAAACTAAGTTATAATCCTTCTCCAAGAGACTTACAAAATATTCTTATTGAATCAACCTTTTCATTACGTAGATCTATAGCAATTAAAGATTGCTACAGTAGATTACAATATTCCAAAAATCAGAATGTAATTACTTTCTACAATTCCATCCTCTCTAATCTAATCTAGGTTCTATCATTAAATACATAAAGTAGTTTATTAGTTTAATCCAAAAACACTAAATTAAGAAAGATAAAAATACTTTGCAACTAACCTAGTCAACCTTTAAGTGGTTAGTAACTTAAAGTTACTTGTTTTTAGGTATGACTGGGTAAAGGATAATAAATGTTTTTTTTTTTTTTTGCTTCTTTCTCTCATTTCTAGTGTCCTTGTCTTATTCATCCTTTGGCAGCACATCCAAGTTTATTTTCAAGTGAGGGGTCTATATAGCTATTATGGAGGATCCTCTTCAATCATTTACTTTATTTCTAAGATAGTTGGATGTGTCTTTAAAAGCCAATTACTTATTATCACAACAATGGTTTATTCTATGTAGTGGTTGTGAGATCTTATAGGTGTAATCCTATAGTTACTATGGGCAACCTATAGGTGATAGCTTGAAGTTTTATGGGTAACTTGTAGGTGAAAACCTATAGTTGTTATAGGCAACCTTAGGTGGAAAGCTTGTTGCTTGGTAGTTGCTACGAGTTGAAAGACCCTTTTGATAGGGTTTATCTATAAGTGTTGTGACCAAATAATATTCTTATAGTCTTATTATAGCCTCAAAATATCTATTAAATAAGGTTACATAAGTATAATATAATCAAATAAAAATCATCATTAATCCATAATATAATATGTATATATTAATGCACACATATAATAATTAATTCATTTATTTATTTACATAAGTCATGGATAGTTATAGGGATTCATATAGGAAAGAGGTATATAAATTGGTATGGATGAGACTATAAATAGAATAATTAGTGGCCTCATTAGTGTTAAGGTAATGCCAAAGGGTTTTAAGGTTGTTATTAAAGAATGTGGCAAAATTTGCATCACCCTCAATAATTATCTAAGGTATGGTAGGAGGAGGAGAATGAAGAGGATAATCCTCAACATTTGAATTATACTACATAGAGGATGAAGAGAAAGAAGGTGGTCCTTGGTTGGTTTGATTTATCAATTGTTGTCTAGTGAAGACCATCTGAGAAAATAGAAAGAAATGGTGAAAACTCACACCTCAAATAAAAAGCAAGTAAAAGAAAATAATTCAAGGAAAACCAAACATACACTAAAAGTGCATTTGAACTTAGGATTATTTTTATATTGCTTTTAGCTTATGCCTTAAAAAGTGTGAAGAATAAAGTTGGATTTTAGATTAGGTACTAAAGAGGAAATCTAAGGTTGGTTTTAGGTTGTGTTTGGGTGTTCAAGAGATAAATTTGTATTGATCTTTAGTATGTTGCTTGGTATTGGGGCCTACCCCCTCAATTCACACACCATAACAATAAGAGTTTTGGGTGCTTATCCAAGATATATTGAATTTTAGAGTTTATACTCAACCAAAGAGCTGAGTTAGTTCTCCCTTTGGTAATGACCTTCGAGTAATATTTTCAATAAAGGGTGAGGTTAACCACTAGGAGATGAAATCCAAGTCGGGCCTTGTCTCAAGTTTGTTTTGATGTGTTGATTGATTATGTGGTTTGGATAAATGTATGATAACAAAAGTGAAAACTATGATTAATTACTTTACCTTTAAGTCACTGGGTAAACTAAAACAAGCAAGCAAGCAATGGATGTAAAGGATTTATTTTATGCCAAAAGAAATTTATGATTTCATTCAATGAGAATAGAATAAAGGAACAAAAAAGGGGCACCTAGATGATGTTAGGGTCCCATCAGGTGTGTCAAAATGTTTCTCTTAATTTTTTCTTATTTATTAATTTTAGAAGAAGATAAGAAACTAGTAATAAGGGTGTGGTAGAAATACCTGGTTGGTGATACACGTGTAATCTAGACAAAGATGGAGAAATCCTATTTGATTAGGAAGGAATAACATGAACATAAGAACACACTAATAAAGGGGGTTGTTATCAAGATAGTTAAGTGGACTGCCTAGTGTGAGCTAGATCCAAGAAGCATACACTTACTAAGAGGCTATCAATCCACTATTGATAACAATTAAGTTAGAGATGATAAAGTAACATGCTTGCTTAAAGTAAATGAAATGCAATAAAATAAGAAAGTAGAATTGTTATTAAATAAAATGACTAAATCTAGCAAAAGTGGGTCAATAGTTAAAGGGGCTATGAATAGGTAAGAACATAGAAAGTTAGGTTTCGTTGGGGGTAAGGGGATAAAAATAACTTGTTGTTTTCTACCATAATGACCATCAACAGTTGGGTTAAATGTTAGTGATTAAGCTGATAGTTAGTGATTAGGTAACCATCAGTGGTTGGGGGTGACTGTCGGTGGTTGGGTAACTATTGGTAGTTCCCTGTGGAATTTTTAAGGTGAACAAAAAAGAATTATAGAATAGATAAGTGGTTAGATAATGGTTCTATTAAGGATTTGGTGGAGAGGAAATAGGGTGTAGATAATTATGATCAAGTCAGGGAGGTTATAAATCTAAAATAATAATACTAAAGTACTGATATCCTTGTAGCTTTTTAGTTGGTTGATGGTTAAAAGTTAAAGCAATTTTGTTAAAGTAACGGTACTTTGGCCTCAAAAGAAAATTAAACCTAGGTTTAGGTCTCTTTTTCTATTATTAAGTTGTTAAAGGAAGATTGAATGTTGGAGAGCTTTAATACATGTGTGTAATAATATTTGATAACTTTAACCTAAATCTTTTTCACCTCCTACTCCCCTCCTTTTATAAGTAAAGAGAGATGGAGGATGGAATGTTCCTTAGAGGGTGAGGTTGTTGATCAAAATGTTTATAAGTTCATTAGCACCACATAAGGTGAACATATTAAATTGTGCCTCGTTATCTCACACATAGTTGGTGATGTGTTAATAAAGTGAAGAGGTGAGGACCTGATCGTTGATGATTAGGCTAACCATTGATGGTTAGGTTGACCATCAATAGTCAAGTGTCTAAGGGTAAAAGGGTTAAATTTTTTGGGTTAAATGTTAAGTTATCAAGTTGATGAGTTAGCCAACTAGGTGGTCAACTAGACTCAAGGTCTTATAGGGGTCTTAAAGTGTTTTGATAACTAAAACTATTGTGTGCAATTTTCTAGTGTCTACAATAGGTTTTGGTTTCAAACAAGACCAAAAGTAGGCAACTCAAGTCAAGGAGAAGGCTAATGAAGATAAGAAGGTCAATATTAAAAAACCAATCAGAATACCTAATGTTATGAGGTATGTTAATTCATTCAATGGTTATCGTTATACATGGAATCAATTTGGTCATAAAGCAAGAGAGTGTAGAAGACCCTATTAAATGAATATGCATGGGATTATGCAATTAATCATCAATTAAGAGGTATGTATAAGGTTATTTTCTACAACTATCATAATGTGGGACATATTACAAGATTCTATCCAAATAGAGGTAGAAAACCATCAAGCCAAAACAAGAGGTTTAAAGCCCCTAGAATGCAAGAGAGAAGGCAATTGAATGTGTAGAAACTAAAGGTAGTAAAGGTAAGTCATGATCAGTCTACAAGCCCAAGTAGACTATTTATTATGATAGAGCATACTTTAGATGAGAATTCAAGTCAAGAATATTCATTATCAGCTCAGATTATTGACCACATTGATGATAAAGAGGTTAAACCAAAGAAATTAATCAAGCCTAAAATGATCCTAAAAGATATTCAATCTTGTAAGAGCATGGATATCTAGGAATCAATTGAGTTTATTTTATTTTAGTGCCCTATAGATAGGGTGACTCCATTAGGATTCATAGAGACAATATTTAATTAGCAAAATCATGATGAATGCTCAGTTTGAGGGGGATCTATTCAGGTTGTTCATAAGCTCCAAATGTAGTTATTGATAACCATAGAAGACTTTCTAAGTGTAGTTTCCAAATAAAAAGATTGAGTGGTTCCAAAAGTTGTAGTATTTATGATCCTTTGTCATTAATGTCAAAGGGAAAGAAATTTCAAGAAGGAAGATTGACCAAATTGGGGGAGATGAGAGTGATCAAATTGAAGAATGTTTTGTCATCACTGACAAATGGGGAGTTTGTTGAGAAGTGTTGTCATTGATGTCAAGGTTGATGTCATTGATGTTAAGGTGCATCTAGTGAAGATGTATGGTGAGTGGTATTTAAGGTATGTGTCTGATCTTATAAGTAATTCATGTGACAAGATATAATTTTAAGGCAACCTATTATCTCTTCTATTGGTTGATGTCAAGGTCAATGTCATGGTTTAGGTTAGCTTGATGTTTTCAATGTTGTTATAAAAAAGTTTGATGGTCAAGTGAGAATTTAAGCATGGTTATGAGGATATAGGTATGCATGAGGTCATGAGAACATATTGAGCATAAAGATATTTTTTAGTAGAGTGTTCTTGTTTGATATCATTGAGGTAAGCATGTTTTAGTACTAGTTCTTGAGTACAAGGTGGCTTGAGAAGCTTAGGCATAGTACACATAGTCATATCATGTGCATGATGAGCATAAAGATGTATATGCATAGGAATGTGCATAAGTATGCAATTTTTTTAGGATCATTTAAGGTAGGTGAGCAAGATTTAGAGACATTAAGGATAATTTCAAGGTGAGCCTATAGGGGTAAAACCTTCAGTATAAGTCTGTAACTAGACTAGTTTTAGACCATGTTTGACCTAATGAGGTATCACGAGCTATTTTCAAGGTATATGAAAAATGTATGGATATGTTTAAGCATTATATAATTTTTATGGTATGAGATTAATATTTTGAGCATGACATTGAGGTGTTGAGAGCATATAAGAAGGCATGAAGTATAGTTTAAGGTCTAGTGAGTTATGAAGACTATGGTGTAGAGAGAGAGTGTAAGCCTAATGTGGTATCAGGATCAGTTTCCAAGGTAAGTGTGAGCATGTGAGAATGGATGGAGGTATTATATTTTATTTCAATCTTGTTCACAAAATTTAAGGTCATGGTTTCTAAGGAAAGGCATGAAAAGTGGTTTTGAGGTCTCTCGAGTACACAGAATGAAGGCATGCAAACTCAAGAAGGAATTTTAGGTGTTCATTAGCATGTGTAACCTATACATGAGAACCTAAGATATTAATGAAATATGGGGAAGTTTCTAGGATAATAACTATAGGAATTGGTTTTATATTTAAAGGGTAATCCTTTATGAACAATCATTTTCACCAAAACCTATGTTAAACCTCTCTAAAACCCTAACAAGGACCCAATGTAAAAGATCTTGTTCAAAATATTCCAAAATTATATTAAATTACTATAAAAACTATTGGATCATGTAATCAGATCTCCTAGGTAGCTCGAAGTGGTGGTGGTTAGTCAGATGAGAGAGAAAAGACACAGATATAGACTTATTTATGAAGAACTTGCCGTAGCAATCAAAAGTTACAGTGGTCAAAAAAATAAAATGGATGGAGGATGAATATTGAGACAAATTTTTCATGTACATGAAGGTTTTTGGATAATTTAAATCCCTTAATTATTCTAAATTGGTCATCCAAGTTAGCCAATCGCTAATAGGCCTAACGATGCAAATAATGAGAAACCCAAGCAGCAGTGAGAAAATGATTAGGGATAAGTTATTATGAAATAGTGATGAAAAAAGTGCATTGAGATGTTGTTTATGAATTATAATACATTCTCATATTTGGTATAAGTTTTGGAGGTTAGTGATTATAGTAAAAATACTGCTCACAAGTTGACTTGTCTGGTTCAGATGAGAAAATGAGATATAAGGTTAAGAGATTGGTCTGCAAGCCCAATATTTCTATTTGACCATATTATATTTATATCTGATAATGTTGTAATAATATCATAGTAATTTTTACATGCATAATAATATATTTAATTTGTCTATATAGGTGTAGGAGGTCTGAGTAACCATAAATGGTCTTTGAGGAAAATTGGCATTTTTAGGTAAGTGACAATGATGTTTTTTAGGTTTTATGCCTTGAGTTTAAGTATATAATGCACATGATATTGTTTTTGGAAATTTTATATCCTATACATGTTTTATATAAGGTTCTATATTTAGTTAAAATGGTTTAAATGTATAAACCAAAATGACCTGATTGTTTTTGGTTTGATTGTGTGTACTGAGGTCAAAAGATCAGCCTGTAATATGAATATTTAACATTAGACCTTGTGATTTTTATATTTGAGAGTAGTTTATAAATGTAAAATTATATTTTTAAAGTATCAGCGTTCATTAGAAGTTTTCCTTTAGGTGTTTAAGATCAAGTTACTTATGACTAGGTTTTTAAAGTGTTTTGGCAATTTTGAATGGGGTAGTTGTAGAGAAGATTTTGAGTCCTTTTGCCTTGAGTTTTGAAGTCTAAATCATATGGTGATGAAATTGAGGTCATATAGTTTTTGTATATATATTTTATTTCCATGGTTGTTTAGCTAATTTGTGTTAAAGCTTCAGTAGTTTAAGACAAACTTTATGTATTAATGAGAAGTCCTAATTATGAATAGTACAAATGGTGTGCTTCAAGTGGTGTTTGGACTTAAAAGGTGTTATGTAGCCTAGATGAGATTAGTATAGGTATATTTTACTGTTATATGATATGTTCCTACTGTATTGTAGTTTGAAAGTGTTCCAAAAAAGGCAAAGTGCAATATGTCTTAAAGTAGACCTAATCAGATTAGGTCTCCATGAGACCCAAAGATGAAATAAGGCCTAATTGAGATATGTCAAACCTAAATGGACTCAAAGATTTTTTGTTTCATGTCTATGAGATATCATAATATCTATTCCATGTCCAACCTAAGAGTTTAAGGATGTTTGGCTGACTAAGTGGCAATATGAGTAAGAGGCTTGTATAAATACAAGGCAATTTTAGGCCTATTAATGTATGCAAGAGGATATTATTGTCGAAAATCAGCCTACATAAAAAAAATTCACCTATATGGATTAAGACACTCTCCTATACCATTCAGTGACCTTTTTCTTTTATTGCTTCGAAGATGTTCTAAGGTTCTCTAAAGACATTGTAAGGTGCTCTGAAGATGTTCTAAGGTACTCTAAAGATTTTTTAAGGTGAAATAAAGATGTTCTAAGGTTATTTGAAGATGGTATAAGGTGATATAGAGATGTTATAAGGTGATCTTAATATGTTCTAAGATGTTATAGATGCTACAAGTAGCCTTAGTGTAGTAGATGATATAATGGTAGAAGGAGAAGATTAAATTCATGACCCTACTTAATGTTCTCAGCCTTCTTGAGTGCCTTCCCCATCATCTTCTAGGACTCTACAATTAGGTTTTGATGAGAAGGTCCTCTCTAGCCAAAAATCAATGTTTTGTCTCTCCTACCTCAAAAACATCACCTACAACTAACTCAAGGGCCTTAAGAGCCAAGTGTGATAGAAATTAGATTATGAGGTAAGTATTTAGGCACCATGAAAGTCATGATGATAGGGTGAAGGTAAAAAATAATTTTTGAAATATTGGAATCTATGGGGAGAGGTATTTACCAATTTCACCTATATCCAATACCCCAAATCTACACTTACAACCATCCAAATGGTAATTTCATTGACTCATTCAATCATTTACCCTAAAGTATAACTCAAGACCTTCACATTCAAGGTTAAATTTTTTCGGTATCCTTTTCAAGTCAAGTAAAAAATTTACACATCTAATCCTTCATCAATATCACTTAAGTAATGTCTGTTCATGAAGATACACTACACAGTCAACTTTTGAAGGTAGTTTTGAAGTTTCTTGAAGTTTTGGGACACATACACATGGATTCAAGACCTCAAATTTGGTATAGAGGGTAATTTTGACCTATTATATCCCCATATTATTTCTATTTTCATGAAAAATAAGGTAAATATCTATTTTTTATCTCAAACCTGAGACACTCTCCATGAAAATTTAGGCAACCCACTAGCTAGTTTTAGAAAAATGAGTTTAAGGCCTCTATAGGCATAATCCAGATATGAAACTTTGTATAGGTGTTTATACTAAGTGTTTATAAATTACATGGTATTTTATAGGTCATATTAATTTTTATATCACTAATTTTTTTTCATAGTCCTATACTTGTCTGTTGATAGTCAACATGGAGCTAGGCAAGCTTCTTGAAGGGCTATAAGGTATGACAAATGGTTTAAACATCATGTAAGGGTTTGTGGGGTATAAGAGAGTGGTTTTAAATATTTTAAAACCTGGTGATAGTTATTAAATTTTTATTTTTAAATTCAAAATTAAGAGAGGTGCAAAATTGCAAAATTTAGGATTTTGGCATGCAAGTTGGGATAGTCAAAAAAGGCATTTTTGAGGCACTTAAAGGGTTCAATGGTAAAATATAATGTTTGTATCAGTTATACTGGTAAATATAGGTTAAAAAAATTAATGAGGTCTTGAGACCTCATAAATTTCAATATACACTTTTTTATTTCTCCCTATGTCCTACAGTTCATAATTTATGAGTGTATCGAGGAGTAGAAATGTAGTTTTGGGGCTAAATAGATACATCCACATTCTAAAAATTGGTATAAAATATTATTATGAACTAAAATATCCACCAATTATGACCTTTAAGTTACAATATCATCCTATATATATGTTATTTTGTCTCATACCTCATGCACTTTATGGGAGAGAGACAGTCTTGAGGCCTTAAAGAGCAAAAATGGGCTTAATTGGTGATCACTAGGTTTAGATTGAAGTTTTTTGATATTGAACATGTTTGATAAGAAATGAAGAGACCTAAGTGGCTATTTTATGGTATAAATAAGGTAGAGGGAGGCTAAGAAGCAATAAAAATCAAATTTTCATCCCTCCATTAATAGAGTCTTAGCGCCAAAACTAGGTTCTTAAAGTGATAATTGAAAATGTCAAAAGGAGAATTGATGTATGGAAAAGTTCTCATTAATTTGTATAATATCCATGAGAATGTTTTTAGTGAGTTGAAAGAGGCAAAAAAGACTCCAAGTGGCTCAAATTAGTAAAGAGACCCTCCTAGACCTACTTAGTAAACACAAGGTTGGAGACCTTCCCAAGCTAATTTAAAGAGTTTCCAAGTGAACCATAGGATTGGAATGGTATAAAAATAAGGATAGACTCATTCAAGCTCCCAATCACCATGGAGAGGCCTAAAATTGTTATAATCTATCAAAGAGCCTATTTTGATCAATTTTGAGTTTTTGAGCTCATAAGCCCATGAAATGACCTGGAATCACTTGGAAACCACATGGATAATATAGGGGACTCTCTCAAGATCATGTTTTTCCTATATTTAAAAATAAATTTGTATGTGTGGGTGCTTAGGAGGCATAAAATAGCCTTGAAAGAAGGTCTTACACAACTGATTGAAAGTGGCTCGAGCTTAGAGACCTCCATCAATAAAGTCCAAGAGATTTATAGGTTTCATGGAGTGTTTTTCAGGTTGGAAGAGTACATATAGGTGGGAACAAAATAAGAAAGTATAAAAGTCTAGTCCAATGGAAACTAAGTGGAGATAGGGTCAAAAACCCAAGTAGAGATGGGGTGCAAAAGTTAGGTGGAGTAGATATTTATGGAGCATTGATGGAGCATTTAAGGAAGTCTCTAGATATTTTGAGATTTTTCTCAAGCATTGGTTGGATTATTAAATGATATTTATAGTCTTTGGAGACTTTTATAAGAGCTATTTGAGTGCGACATCATCTTCCTCAAAGATTTTTTGTCTTCTAGTAACTTTTTAGGCCAATGAGAAGGATTGAAGACCCATTTAACCTTTGGAGGTTAATTTGATGAGAGAAGATCAATGATTAATTAATCTAAATGTTTTTGAGACTCCATGGAAGGTGGTTAAGCTTCATTTATTGAATTTTGAGAGATTTCTTCTCCTCTTTCTTACCTTTTCTCATATATATCCCTTTTCTTCCCCATTTTAAAGATATACTCCTCATTTTAGTATGGTGTAACCCTACCCATTTTTTTAATAACAACCTCTTGAAATAATAAAATAACTTATTTTACCTATCTCTTTGCTTTCAACTAGTGTTATGGTCTGTTTGTGCATGTTTGTTTTATGGGGAGGTGTTCTTCCTTGGTGATTATCCTTCTTTCTTGCCTCTTTACAAGTATTCCACCATTGTTACATGTATAAACTTGTTTGTCTTTGATCACTGATGATGGTATAGTGTGAGTTTTATACTCCCCTATACTTCATCTCTTGTCAAATGGGCCTTGTTTTGGAAATATTGATGTAAAATGACTAGGTTGAGAGATTGTGTGAGTGAGGGTTATCTTTGATCTTCTTTAGTATTAGTTTCATGTAATTTGGAGTGTCAAATCTTAATGTGTCACCCCTTTTATTTTTGTTTTCAGTCATCCTTTTCTCCTTTTTCTAACCCTTTTCTTGGTAATCATTAGTTTAGATTAGTTTGCTAAGAGCCTAATTAATACACCTAGGGATTTATCCTATAACCTAAAGGTTCACCTCCATTATAGGATACCCATAGCCTATAGGTGTTCCCATTTTGTATCCAAGAGTGAGATATCCTAAAAAACTCTCCCATAAGGGTTCAATTCTATGATGCAATAGTTTTTGGCATGACCGGTAGGACTATTACATTTTTCACTTCACTAAAGGGTTCTTAGTGTTGATATTTAGTTAAATTAGCCTTTAGAGGCATGTTTTAAAACATCAATTATGACTCCAATATGAACATCAATTGGTCAAGTAGCCTAAGTGTGAAAAATCATAACTTTGGTATGTATACTCAAACCTATTTTGATCAACATGCTTATTCTCTACCTCAACATCACTCATATCCAGCTAATAATGTTTATGTGTTCTCCCCAAGTAGCCCTCAAGTAACCTATCAGCTTAGTCATGTAAATTTCCTCCCTCTCACCCCTATGTATGGCCAATATTATCCTCCTTTACATTCAAGTCAGTCCTCTAATTCCCCTTGTGAAGACTATGTTTATCCTGTTGCATCCTTGTTAGGATTCAAGCAAACATTATCAGATTATATTGATTTGATAAGAGAGATTGGTAGGGGTTTAAATTTTTATTTATTCATCTCTATCCTTGTTCTATAAAAATAAAGGATTTCTCTTTATTTGATCAAGAATAGGTGGTCAGTTTATGAGGATGAACAATGCATAGTTTGTGAGAGGGAGAAAAAGGTGTGTTTGAGAAGCATGTTCCAAACCTCAGAGAATGTGTTGATATCTTATGAGGATCAGTAGGTTTAGTTCAATTAGTCATATGTGTCATTTCCATCTAAGAGCCTCAAAATAAGCCTCCAAGAGTTTCAAATCAACCCTTTATCCTACCTTGTCAAGGCCCATCCTTGTCAAGAATTAGAGAAGTGATACCGAACTAAGGGAGATCAATCATGAAAATCAATAAGGAGGTTAGACTTGGAAAAGAATTCCCCATTCATGTCATGGGGGGATAATGAGCTTTTTGCATAAGTGTAGACACCAAAATCGTGTCGACTCCCCTGGTCATTCCTCGTCTTATTCTTCTTCGCCTATTTAACCCTTGTCGATCACTTGTTCCACCAACCTTGACCCTGGCAGCATGTAAAAATGAGCACAGAGCTAAAGCTAGACTCTATCCCCATTGTACATCTGTTGACGACGGTCTTTACCCGGCCGATGTCGCCGACGTCGGTCACCTATCGGCTGACGTCAGCAATCCTACCGACGTCGGTCACCTTGCCGTTATCCTTTACCAGTTATCATTCGGTTTCCCGAAATGATTGACGAATCGTCTCTAGAACCGTCTCACGCCTTCATCAACCTCCTCCAACCATTCGAGACCAGATCCCGAACGCTATTCGAAATGCTGATCAATTAAACTCGAGCAATCATCAACCTGCAAATTTTGACATCAACCTGTGAACTCTGACATCAACACTACGACATCAACACTCTCGGCATCAACTAATCTGCACAGACAATTGACACTATGGCTTTCATCGCGTCTTCTGGTAGGTAAGTTTTATTCTGTTTATTTTATTTCTTCCTTGGTTATTCTTTATCAGTTCTGTCATCCCGATTCTTCAAACCCCCAGACTCTGTTCAAACCCGACCTGACCTTGCCTAGACCCTGTCCCGACTCTGTTCAGACCCAGCATCCCTTGTTTACAGCCCAGACCCTGTCCTGACTCTCTCACACCTTGCCCAGACCCTATCCCGACTCTCCCAGACCCTGTTCCGAACCTGTTCAGACTTTTCCCAGAACCTGCCCCTACCGACGCCGGTCACTACCCCGACCGACAACGGCACCCTAACCGACGTCGGCACCTTTCCTAGCCGACGACGGCACCTTAACCGACGTCGGCACCTTCCCTAACCGACGCCGGCACTATAGAGACCGACGCCGGTGACTGTGCAGAATAGTGCTGCATATCAGGTATGCACTTTTATTTTCTGTCATTTATTTCTTTCATTATTATCTACTTTCGTCCAATATTCTTCTTTTTTTTATTAGTGGGTTGATATCCTTCTAGGGAGTCTTCGTACTTCCGGGATCGGGCGTTCGCCTAACAGCCCACCATATCTTTGACTAACGTTTTTTCCATGTTTTAGCCTTTTCTTCGCAGGTGTCATTCCTCCACAGCCAAAGAGGAGAATCTTTCGACGTCTGATTTCGGTGCGCATGACTTTATCAGGTACTTCTAGCCTTGACCATTTCCCTTAGTTTCTTATTTCTTCTTTGAATGTAGAAAGCAATTTTGCATAGAAACATTCTGGCACGCCCGGTGGGACTCTAGGTCCTCCTTGGGTTCTTTCTTTCTTTCATTCATTTAGGTGCATTAGGTTTCTTCCTTTTCACCTCCTTTCGTCTCTTCTTAAACGACATCATAAGCAGAACTAAAACGAACATTTCTTTCTTTCTTGCACTTCTAGACTAGTTAAAACTCATACTCTTCGACTCTTTCTCCATTCGTCTTCATACGAATAAACATTTCGACTTGGACATTAAAACACTTTGCATTCATTTCTGTTTGCCTGCATCTTTTAGACCACACATAGTAATTAAACCGCATATTGAATTAATCTAGATCACTTGATGTTACATGACCAAACCACCTGCACAAAACAAACATAAAACTTACCTGAGACAAGGCCCGACTGGGATTTCATCCCCCAGCAGATACCTTACCCGTCCCGGTGACCCTACTTGGATTTCATCACCAAGGGGGAAGCCCACTCCGTTCTCTGGCGGAGTCTAATCTCTAGGCGAGGTATATCTTGGCTAAGCAAAACCAGCTAACCACTGGAATCGTGAAGTGAGGGGAGCTTGCTCCTTAGCACCAGGCCACGTACCAGACCCTAACACAGACTTCTTGAGCACCATAACAAAACCCGAAACCATCCATAGACTACTTCTTCTAGGACCTGACTCATAAAACCAACCTTCCACTACACACATTCTAAGGCATAAGCCACTATAATCCTAAAAATTTACTTCTAGGGTTTTAGGATCTGCTTGTGTCTTCATCTTTTTAGTTCTTATCTGCTTGTTTGAGCTTGTGAGGACGTTCTTTCTTGCCTTGAATGGTTCTGACACGTAGTCAAACCAAGGCTCTTCTTGACCACGCTAGCCATCAATCGCTTTTGCCTACCCCATCTATAAACAATCATATAATGGAGTTCTACTCGAAGACCGAAAGAATTCCTACTAGACTATCTCCAACCCAGATGCCTATCATCCCAGAAGGGGACCAAGATTTTGCAAAATTCTTGGACCTCAATACTGCAGCCCTCCAAAACTATCTCGCGAGAAACCCAATGTGGGACCTTTCGAGCGACGTGGTGACGACATCAACACCGTTCGCCACCCAACCTTTTACGACTCAACCTTTCGCCTCAACCATTAACCCAACCATGGCCTATACGCAAAGTTTGGCCTCCTCGTCTATTTTTAGACCAACCTCCACCGGGGTTTCGTTACCCCCTCAACCACCTGCAATTCAACCAAGTTCTACATTATACTAGAACTTGATTGTCTCGACCCCACATACTCTTGCGCCTATATATGCAGGAGTGCCTACCTCGCCCTTTGTCAATGCCATCACACAACCTCCTTTGGCGGTATCTAGCCAGCCTATGCCTTCTACCTTCATAACTCAACCACCCTTAACCTTTACTTCTGCCCCTGCGACTAGTCATCCGTACGTTGTACAACCGACTATGACGCATGCCTCCTCTAGCCTCTTCCAAGCACCTTACAACTTAGGGGGCGCTCAACCCGCCAATCCGTCAACAGATCTTATCAAGATGCTAATGGATAAAATGTCCCATCTCGAAGCTTCTATCTCCGGTTCAAGTAATGTCTCTTCATATGACCAGATTTACAACGAGCCCATCCACCCTTCTGTCCCTATCCGACCATACCCTAACCATTGGGAGCTTCCTAAATTCACTCGCTTTCAGAGTAAGGAAGACCCACAACAACATCTAAAGGCATTCAGACATGCCTGTTACCTTATCGCCCACGACGATGCGTTACTTCTACGCACGTTTCCTATGTCGCTTTCTGGCCCTGCCCTTGACTGGTATAGTTCTCTTGCCAGACATTCTATCTTTTCATTCATCCAACTCGCCCAACTATTCGTTGACCATTTCTCAATCAATATCACTAAACAAGTTTCGATCACAGACCTTTACTCCATCAGGCAATTTGACGACGAATCCATAGCCGATTTTGTCGCCCGTTGGAGAAGCTTGATTAACCAGCTCTCCTTCTCCTTGCCTCAACCCGAGCTCATTGAGCTCTTTTCCCGAGCATGTGCCAGTCACATCTCGTCCACCTTGCGGGTTCAAACATTCCACACTTTCGACGAGGCCTTCACCATGGCCCAAAAGCTTGAACTCCATGCCATTGAAGAAGATAAGGTCAAATTGTGTAACACTAACACAAGAACCAATGACCATTCTTCTTCCAGACCTTCTTCTGCCCACTCTCACTCCATGGAGTTTGCAAACACTGTCATCTTTAGACCATCATCTTCAACAATAACCAACCGATCAACATCTTCAACATTAGACTACATCAATAAACATTTTCAACGTCAATCCATACAGTGTCAATTCACTCCAATTGGAGAGTCATATGCCTCTATTTTGGATAAACTCGTCAAGCAGGGGGTCCTCAATCTCCCTCCAATCCGACCACATCAATTCGACCCCTCAACACCTATCCCTGCATGGTACAGGGAGAATCACTTTTGCGACTATCACCGTGTCAAAGGCCATGACACGGATCACTGTCAAACTTTCAAAAATATCATCCAGGACATGCTAGACAAGGGGAATCTTATTTTAGATAACCCGAACGCACCGCCCAACCAAAACCTTGACATCTTCAAGCAACCCCTTTCTAATCACCCGCATACTCAAGACAACGTCCAAACCATAACCAATGATCCTCAAGACCATGATATACACACAGTCGACACTATCTTTTCTCTTATCCCTGACCAACCGCTTTCACAGGTGGAAGACCCTTCTTCCCCTATACCTCCTCCACAGGGTGAAGAACTTTCTTCTCCCATTTGTCCTCCATCGACTTCTCCCATATTGGAGGACGCTTTGACCACATCAACACCAGCTACCTCGCCTTCATCCTTATTATCATCCATAGACGATCATACCTTTTTGACTCCCCAACCACACACAGAAGCCATGACTACTCCAGAGCTCTTTCCACTTAAAGAGCCCACACCTTTAATCCCTTCTCCATTGAGAGGAAAACCGTCCACATCTAAGTCCAAACCCGCACAGGCGTCCATCATGCCCAAAGAGACTAAACCTCTTGGTGTTCGCCCCACATCTAATCTCGCCTCGCACAAAGGTGGCCCTCAACCCAAACCAAAGAAGGCTACTAAACCACACCGGAGGCCTCCTCCCCTATCTTCGTCATTACCTTCAATCTTGGGCCCACATCCGTCTACTTTACTCAGAGTGCTTCCCACTCCCATACTTCACAGAGGTAAGTCACCTCCATTATTCTATCAACTCGTCAGACTTATACCTCCTTCAAACCATCGACCAACGCCTCCTTTGCCTCCCAAACCAATGTCACCAACCCTCTCTGCAATAAAACATCCTGACCCGTTAGCAGGTTCTTACGCCTTGCTGTTACGGCAATTGTTGCAGTCCTCTCGCCTCAATCTCCCGCCTCTTAGACCATATCACTCTCTCGAACCAAAACCACCATGGTTCGATGACACTCGCATTTATGCGTATCATCGCACGCCTGGGCACGACACGGAGCATTGTCATGCCCTCAAGGTCGTCGTTCACCAATGTCTGGGGAATGACACCTCTCTTCTCAACCACATCATCAACAAACCTTCAACACCACCCCACTCATCAACTCTCAGATCAAGGCCATCTTGGTTCGACAACTCTACATTCTGCCACTATCATCACACTCCGGGACATGACACCGAGCGTTGTTGCGCTCTTAAAGCTGTCATTCGTCACCATCGGAAAAAGGATTCCCTTCTTATCAAGGATCCTCTTGACCACCCCTTTGACAAATTATCAACACCGACCCATACCTCTCCAACCTCGTCATCTAAATCAGGATCTCCACGACAGAGTAGGGTCCCTTCGCTGCCTTTAACCCCTTTATTCAACATCAACACAGTCCATCTGACCACTAAACCTCAATCAACCATAACTAATCCGTCAAACATTCTCCCTAGCCGCTGGGGGAATTCAACCTTCATCCAAACTTTGACCAATTTTTCAACACAGTCTCGACCACATATCAATCACTCTTTCAACTTAACCTCAACCAGAATAGCAACCAAACATTTAACCCGACCTCAACCAAACATTCGACCCAACCAAAGACCAAATACCAACCAATCAACCCTCGACCAATCATTGACCAACTATCAAATGACCAAATCTCAACCAAACATCCGACCCAACCTTTTTATCAAAACATTCAACCTTTTTCGATCAATCAACAACCATATCAACCAACTTCACATCCACTCATCAATCAACACCTGACCAATCTGAAAAGAGGCAAATGGGGCAAGTTTGCTCCTAATTGACTCGGACCTTATCACGCACAAGTATACACCAGGGACTTATCAGACCCTGAGCCTTTTTATGTCTTGCGTCTTCGACCATTCTACTGCTAGTCGAGTATTCGTCCACTTGACACTTAACTTGAGCTCGTCCCTTGAGCAATCCCCGTCCTCTTCATCCTACTTCCTTTCAACCCTATTCCTCTTAACAATTCCTATAACCCTTTTATGATGTATGGATGCTTTGTCCTAATAAAAGGGAGCCCTTGACCTTCTATAATCTTGTCCATGACTCACATTTCTATAAAAACAAATCAAGATGTCAAAACATATCCATGGTCACTATATCAATATCAAAATCAAACAAACAGACTGCTCCCTCGAAGGACAGCTGTACTATCATTGCTGTAATAAATAGACTGCTCCCTCGAAGGACAGCTATTCAAAAGCCTTTATATTAAATAAAAATCTAGACCACTCCCTCGAAGGATGGCTATGACTAATCTGGCAATAAACAGCATTATTTTAGAAGCTTCTCGCATTGATCAGCTTCACAAACTGACCACCAAGCAAAAGACATCTCTATGCAGGCTTCCCGCATTGATCAGTCTACGCCAAAAAAAAAAAAAAAAACGAGTCACGGACTTGGCTTGTAGTTGTCTCAGGGTCTCCTATAAAAAGGGGCAAAGTTATCTCTACTCTTAAAATGGGTTACCCTCTTTCCTCCTCCTATCACCTGCTCAAGGGACTTCGAGCTCACTTTAATGTCTAAGTGATTCGATTACCGCTCTAACATAACTATGGTCAACGACGTCACGCATGAATGGGGCTCTTGGTTCTCATAACCCCTATCTATGCTCTCTTTTTGGTCCTTGTCAATGAAAGAGCAATATGCTTTTCACTTCTTTTGCACTTTGGTCACATTCACCTTTATCACTTGTCGATCGACTTAGCTCAACTCTCTTTTCAGACCATCAACATGACCTATCCTGTTCACCCTAGTTTCTATGGACACCAATACACATGAAAACTATCGACTCGCCGCAATTTATGTTCAGCATAAACCAATACTTGCTGAAGCATAAATAGACCTCAATTCATTTTTAGCATACATCCATCACGAATATGGAATATTGCTAAGGATGAAAAACCCCTCAACCAATGTTGCAGAATACACCATTTGGAAAAGGCTGCAACATCTTTTTTTTCCTCATCATTTCATCATAACCATGACAAATCTATCAACCATTTTAACCACCTGTCTACCACTCAGACCCTTTGTCTGAACTACATTGGTCTGAGGCCCTATCACCAGGGGCTATGTAGGCAGCACTCAGATGACACGACCATCTTCTGGGGTTAGCTCGACCATTCTCGTTTGTTCGTCTCTCTGATGGACAAACCTTCTTTCCTTATTTTAACCATAATCTTGCCCTTCACCATGACCCATTTCCATCCCTTTGACCCTTCCTCCCTTCTAGGGAGAACTACATCGGCCTGAGGCCCTATCACCAGGGCTATGTAGGCAGCACTCAGTTGACATGGGGTCTTCTGGGATTAGCTCGGCCGCATCCTTTCGTCCATTCATCCATCCATCGACCACCAACCATTGGAGATCATGCCTATCTCCTCCGACCTCGACCACTTCCAAGACGTTGTTGCCTTGGTTGTTTTTGCATGTATGCTACCTCAGGACTGGTTAGCAGCATTGTGCACAGACCTTTTTTGGACCCTCACAAGTATAGGATTGCAAGCCGGTTGATCCGCACTACTTGTGACTTTTTCGTGTTTCTAGGAGCACTTCCTGAGCCTGGGATACCTGGAATGCGATGACCCATTTGGAGCTTCAGCTTAGATTGAGTGACCCGATCAGCAGACGACTAAATGCTGGGGCCCGGTTACTTCAATTTTGGCACTCCTCGAGCCTTGACCTGCGACACTTTGGCCTAACCATCTCGTGCAGTGGTATGCGCGCAATCACGACCTTTGCAGCGTTCACCCTCACCCCTTTTTCATCCACTCTTTGTCAAATCAGCACCCGATTCCCGGTTCCCTTCCCTCGACTCCTGCTTTGAGGGGGAATACCTTATCCATACTCGGGGCATTCCGCTTCCTATTTTTGTCTTGCAGTTCATTCGAACAACCAACAAGATGAAATCAACCTTATCCCTCACCTGGGGCACTCACTCCTATTTTTGTCTTGCAGTTCATCCAGAACAACCAACAAGACAAAAAGGGGCAAATGTAGACACCGAAATCGTGTCGACTCCCCTGGTCATTCCTCGTCTTATTCTTCTTCGCCTATTTAACCCTTGTCGATCACTTGTTCCACCAACCTTGACCCTGGCAGCATGTAAAAATGAGCACAGAGCTAAAGCTAGACTCTATCCCCATTGTACATCTGCTGATGACGGTCTTTACCCGGCCGATGTCGCCGACGTCGGTCACCTATCGGCCGACGTCGGCAATCCTGCCGACGTCGGTCACCTTGCCGTTATCCTTTACCAGTTATCATTCGGTTTCCCGAAACGGTTGACGAACCGTCTCTGGAACCGTCTCATGCCTTCATCAACCTCCTCCAACCATTCGAGACCAGATCCCGAACGCTATTCGAAACGCTGATCAATCAAACCCGAGCAATCATCAACCTACAAATTCCGACATCAACCTGCAAACTCTGACATCAACACTACGACATCAACACTCTCGGCATCAACTAATCTGCACAGACAACTGACACTATGGCTTTCATCACGTCTTCTGGCAGGTAAGTTTTATTCTGTTTATTTTATTTCTTCCTTGGTTATTCTTTATCAGTTTTGTCATCCCGATTCTTCAAACCCCCAGACTCTATTCAGACCCGACCTGACCTTGCCCAGACCCTGTCCCGACTCTGTTCAGACCTAGCATCCCTCGTTTACAGCCCAGACCCTGTCCCGACTCTCTCAGACCTTGCCCAGACCCTGTCCCGACTCTCCCAGACCCTGTTCTGAACCTGTTCAGACTTTTCCCAGAACCTGCCCCTACCGACGCCGGTCATTACCCCGACCGACGACAGCACCCTAACCGACGTCGGCACCTTTCCTAGCCAACGACGGCACCTTAACCGACGTCGGCACCTTCCCTAACCGACGCCGGCACTACAGAGACCGATGCCGGTGACTGTGCAGAATAGTGCTGCATATCAGGTATGCACTTTTATTTTCTGTCATTTATTTCTTTCATTATTATCTACTTTCGTCCAATATTCTGCTTTTTTTTATCAGTGGGTTGATATCCTTCTAGGGAGTCTTCGTACTTCTGGGATCGGGCGTTCGCCTGACAGCCCACCATATCTTTGACTAACATTTTTTCCGTGTTTTAGCCTTTTATTCGCAGGTGTCATTCCTCCACAGCCAAAGAGGAGAATCTTTTGACGTCTGATTTCGGTGCGCACGAATTTATCAGGTACTTCTAGCCTTGACCATTTCCCTTAGTTTCTTATTTCTTCTTTGAATGTAGAAAGCAATTTTGCATAGAAACAATAAGTTTTAGAATGTGTGGGAATCCATTGAAGATGGTGACTATCCACATGTTGAGAAGATAGAGATGAAAGAGTGGGTACTAATCATTGAATAGGTGTTAGAGCATTGGGACGGAGACCATATTAAACCAAAACTAGTTTACCCTTTCCTACCCCTACACACACTCTCCCTCATTAGCATATGCATCCCACTCTTTAAGAAGAACATCTAGTAACTCCTTATGTTCTTACTTCACAAGTGGACCTTCTTTCCCTCCCATCATCTCCCTTTGCAAAGGAGGACCTATTGTATGGAGAGAAAATAAAGACCATTTGGCTAAAGAGAATGAAGCCATCCCACCATGGATCTCTCCTTATGCCAATGATCCTAGTTATATCATTACATAATTAGTGAAACCACTCTCTCCTATGCCTATTCAATAATAATAAGACAATAAGGTGGTTTTACCCTCTATATTTCCCTCATGAAAATTAGTCAAGGAAGATATAGGGATGAAGGAAGAGGTGTTGGTTGTGGTGACCCAAGAATCAGTCTTGGAAAAAGAGGAAGTTTTAGTTCAAAATGAAAATGGTTTATGCATAGATCAACTCAATAATATTGGTTTAAAATAGTTATAATACTCCCTCTTCCCTCCTCAAGGTCCACCAAAGACAGCTCTCAAGATCCCTAGTTCGAGTAGTATTATCCTAAGTTGCAAGCAAAGTGAGTTGTTTCACCCTCCCACCATCTCCCTCTTAGAGAAAGAGCCTATTTTACTAAGGATAGAGGAGGGGATTATAGTCATAGGTGAACCACAAGAGGAAAATACAAGTGTATATGATGAAGATATCATGGTAGGTAGCTGAATTCATTCAGCAAGGAAAAAAAATAGGTTTAAACTAGCCTTCTTGGCATGGCTTTGACACTCATGAATTAGAGACTAAAGAGGGAAATCCTCAAGATAAATATGGGATAGACCTTGAATGGACTATTGAATGTATATTATACATATATTAAAAATATTATTAGAACCATGTTCCAAAGGTTGGTCCACTTCAAGATGAGGTGTTAACTAAAGATAACCCTGATATGTTAAAGCTAGAGGAAAAAAAAACAAATCATGAGCAAGACAAGTGTGATTTTTTAGACCTTGGTTAGTTAAATCAACCCTCATTTATATTTTAAAAACAAGATGAAATCTTGAGTGAGGTTGATGAATGAGACATCTCAAGTTCTCAAGTGATATAGTTTGAGAAACATACTAGTGAAGAGCCTAAAGAGTTACA